>LPNX010418344.1:207970-400004 GCA_001517045.1 Pseudotsuga menziesii
TGTCGTAGTAGTGCGTGCAAGTGCCAGGAGGGAGAATGCCCAAACTGTCTATAAAATAGAGATATGCAGCACTAAACCCCCTTCAAAACTTGACAGCAGTATGTAGTGGATTTCGACCTCTTCCTCACTGAGGCAGGATGGTAAAGAAATACATTTGATTAAGGAAAATAAATAAGGAGACAATCATTACCTGGAACTGGAGCTTCTTCCTAAATGATGTGTCCTTCACTACACCAATAGCTCACGATTTCCCACCACTCACAATGGTCTACGCTTGTTTATAGTTCGGGGGTGTAAATACCCTTCATTGGTAGTAGATATCAAAGAATGGAAAGGAGAATATCGTCCCTCTTTTCAATGCAGTGCACCCTTCTCCTGTGCAACAATGAAGATTGCAAGTGCGCCCACTCTTATAAGTTGCTCATACAAACCCCTAGTGCGCCCTCTTATAAGTAACTTTGGCTTGGAAACATTAAATTATTAATTTAATTCCCTTTTTCATCCTTCCGTCATTTATGATCTCCAATCAGCTGCTCCCAGACTCCATTTTGAAATGGTTGTCAATCAAATGACTGATACAAAAAACCCCTGAGACATCTGATAAATAGTAAACTGCATCCGAGAGGGATCACACATTGTTGGCGCGGTGCGGTTTCGAGGTATGAATTGGTGGATCACGCTGGTACTTTAACTGTTTCAAAACTCCACGTTTTTTCAAGAGTTCACCCAGTTCTCTTTACTCCAACTAACTAGCAAATGGGGTTAAGGAATCATATCTCTATCGACTCATTTGCAATTGGCTGCAAACTCCACATGAAGGAATGCGCTGATGTATTTTGCTATCATGCCAAATAAAAACTCGATTCTCAAGCCGATCTGGACCGCCAAGTATAACCGCCATGACATGCAGTTTCTCTGCTACCATCAATGACGCATCAGTTAGAAAACCTACTGGTTACAATTGAACTGAAAGAATTATTGACAGTTGCCTTTCCAGAGGGTTCTAAGGCCACTGCATTGGATCTTACAGGGTCTGGAATTGATCACACACAGACAAACAGGCCACCGGTCAGCAAAATCAAGGGTCAAATCATCATAGTTTTGGTGATTAGCCCTGGCGGTCTAACCGAGTAATACAGGCAATGAAAGAGTCGGGTCACGTATGCCCAATTTATTTTTTCTGGTTTGCTAATGGAACAGCCAAATGAAAACGTTTACAAGAGATCAACGCTATGGTTTTATAATGGGCAGTGATTTGGTGTTCTTTGAAAAAAGAAATTATCGACGGCCTCAAGTATACCAAATGACATGGTCATAAGTATTTTCATATGGTTAAAACCACTTTTGTCTTACCTTGTGTCAAAATCTGTTACAAGACAGTCATGTTTATGACAAGAAGTTTGTGGTATTGCTGTAGTCAACAATCCTATCTAACAGAGCGACCTTTCCCTAGTTGGTTTCCTTACCTTGCATCAGGAGATCAGGAATCTTAAACAGGGCTAAAGAGCAATGATCAAGGTGAGTTCACAGAACACAAATGAACCAAAATGTCAGAGTTTGAGGATGCAAGTATAAGCCTAAGTAAAGGATGCAAATGGGGGAATAATCATCTTGGTAGCCAAACACCAAAGAAGTTCTCACTCCACAGCTATGTAGCAACTTCAGAGAATACGTGTTTGCTTCCAAGGTAGTAGGAACCTGTGTATTACGCCATCTTGTGGACATGAATAAAACCTACCATATCTTGATAATCAGTCAACAAGCTAGCTAACTCCTTATCTTCATCAGGGATAGCCTTAACAGAGAGCACAATGTCTGCCAGGTGTTGCCATCTGGTGTAAGAAGAGAAGACGGGCAAGTGATCATTGCTTTTGCATTAGAAGCTCGTAGTGCTGCCCTTACGGATTTCAAAAGAGAGAATCTCCCAATCCTAGAGAGTTCCTATAGAAAGGAGGTACATCGTTCATGAACTACTGAAAGGCCTGAAACAACTTGAAGATTAACACACTCCACATTTGTAGCCCAATCATAGTCAACAATAAGCATCTTCACGGAAAAAATGATACGTGCTGGCTCACCCGCCTCTCTTTCATTGCTTTTTAGCAGCCTTGGTCCTGTTCTTCGAAGTATTGCCCATCTTAGCAGTCGGCAGGTGTTTTGATAGGAGAAATTTCACTGATAGAGTCTTTGAAAGCCGAGTCATGGGATTCCAGGGACTGATAGCCGACTCCTTAGCTTGCGTGGAAAACGTGGAATTCTTCATGTGTTTTTTTTTTGGCGTCATTTTCAGTTGGACTGAGAGTCTAACTGATTTGCATAAGCACCGGGAATCGGGTGGATATTGGCGTCCTTGTGCATCAACTACAGTCTTTCGATAAAACGTGAGCCTTTCCTTGTCATCCTCTGCAGTTGGTCTATGACTTATGCAATTTCAATATTTCTTTTGATAGTTGAGCAATTTCAGGGAGTTGCGGCAGCATTTGACGACCCAATTATCCTATTTCTCTATCATTCTCGGATCTAGTTGCTCGATTAAAACTTATTCTTGTAAAGCCTTGTTCTCTCCGGTGTTAGCATTCATGAACAGCAAGAGGTTAGAGAGGTGATTGATATTGAGTTTTCAAAGATCGGTACTCGGTGAATTACAGAGCGATTAACGAGTTGCTGAGTGGGGTCCTAAGTCTGAACTGGACACTTCTTTTTCATGTGTTATAGCTTGACGGGTTCCTTTGGCAGCCGAGCAGAGTTTCAAGAGAGGGTTCGGTTCCTTATTGGGGGCGTCGTTTTATCTCAAGCCGAGTCACAGAGCGTCTACCTCGCAACCGATTCGCTAATATTTGAGCTTTGGAACCCGAAATCTCTGCCTTGAACCCGTCCTGTGGCAGTCGACTATGATTTGGGGTGAGCCAGTTTTTTTTTTTGAAACGCAATTTGTTAAAACCATGAGATGTGGCCATTTAGCAGCCGTGTGGAAGATAAAAAATGACAGGTGTTTGAGCGTTGATTCTCATATGGGCATTTTTGCCTTCATTGTATTGTTAACACTAGGAGTTTTTGTTAGTTGGTTAGGAGGTTTTTTCTTTTATTTTTAATATTAAAATTTGGTCAATAAATCCATTAGAGAAAAAAGTGGATCGAGGATTCACTATCTTTCTTTTTATTTTTTATTTTTTATTTTATATTAGTCATTTCTTTTAGCTCTAGGATGGCTTTTGGAGCCTATAAAAAGAGCAAGGCTCTTTCACTGTAAGGAGGGACTTTTTGGCTGTGAGGATTTTTCCCCATAACCTAATAGAAAAAATCATGTGGAGTTTTTTGGACATGTTGGGTTTCTTTGTGGTAATCTTGTGTTTTCATGAGTTGTAGACTAAGCCGACATAGAGGGCTAACAATCTAGCACGTTGGGCAAGCATTTGCGGCTGCCAAGTTGCTTGTCGCCGTTATGTTCTTGGAGGTCTGGGAGTAATGGAAAGTAGTCAGTTATACTTCCATTCTCTTGGCTTCTGATTATGGAACGGACCAGCCTAATCCCCCTTCTGCAAAACACAAAGCCTTTCTGAGTCCCCTTCTGACTCCATTCGTCCTTCTGATACTGGCACTGGCCTTTCCCTCGAGGACTGATCCTCCCTTCCATTCCTGCCCATCAATCCAACTTATTTTCCTTTCTGCTACCCGAGTTTCTCTAAGGCAGCCTCTTCAGATCACCCTGCTCTCAGCTACACTTGCCTTAGTGATCCTAACTTGGGGAAACCCCCCTAGAGCTAGAGAAGAGCTGGCCTAAAGCGAGGAGAGAGAAGGTGTGGTGACATTGGCCTCTCTCTCGAGAGGTTGTCGCCGGGCCGACGCACCCGCAGTTTGGGATTTCAGCACCCGCGTGCCAGTTTCGAGCGACAACACTTTGTTCGCTGCAACACGAGAATAGCTCGGGCTATCTCCAAATACTAAAGGATACTTTTGATAGTTTTATGTTGCCACATCACAAAAAGCTTTACTCGTGGAACTCCATCTTTGTAACCAGCTGCCCAAAACTAAAAAGTAACCACAATTGCAACTCGACTGTCAAGGAACATGTTTTCAACTGTCAACGAAAAGCGTGTATTGCTCCACGTGAAGATACCCCGAGCCATTGGCAACACGAAAATCGTGGAACTTTTACTTTGTAATTCGCCGCCTAACAAAAGTGGCTCGACCATTGAAATAGCAATGTGTCTTTTTATGAGCGGCCAGGAGAATTGTTGGAAATCATTTTTAACATTGAAGGCTTGCAAGTCATCACTAGACAAAGCAGTAACTCTCCACGTCATCCAGAGGCCATCTTCATATGGTGCATTGGTTGCTTCAATCATTACAGTTCCGAGAAAATCCATAGAAAAAGACGTGTCTTTGCCAATTCTGTCGATGATGGTGTGCCTTGATGTGCCTTTACATAGTGGACAGGCGTCCATAATTATACGTTCTGGCAAATGCAGGAAAAACATACCCAAAGGTGTCGGTTGAGGAAAGATGGCATGAGAACTTCCACTTTCGCCTTTCTTCAATTTGCATGCTTCCAACACCATTATTTGCATCTTTGAAATATCATGAAAAAAGGCGTCCAGATCTGCTGTAATAATCTGAAGATGACGGTTTTACACTGCTTTAAAACAGTCTCCCTTTATGCCTCCTTTGCTGGCACACTGACTGCTGTAATAAAAATGCTCCAGCTTGAAAATAAAATCTGCTGATGTGCATGGTGTGTAACAACTCCAGAAGGGAGTTCCCAGCCATTAAAAAATGTGGACAACCATGTCATGGAAAGGGGGTAACAAGAACTATAGAGCTCTGATACCATTGTTAGAAAGCTCTGAATAAAGATAAGTGTGAGATACATCTCATTAATATGATACATATAAATACATTGAGATGTGACCTTTGGATTCATCTTCTAAGAGGTCTCTTGGACTCCACTATGATTCTTCCTATTCACCTATGACTTTTCACTTGAATAGTAATAAAAATATAATATACTTTACCATAACCCGGAGGATTAGGTTTCCAATAGATAGGAAGAAAAAGAGATTAAGAGAGGAGTGCTCGAAACATAATACCAACATTCCATTTTGCACTTCTTTGAATTATGATCTCCAAGTGATTAAGTAATGGAATGGATCACAATTTGATAATGGCTTGCTCATCAAATGGTTGATGGCTTATTTGAATACACTGGTGATCTTTTTTTGTCTCTAGTAATCTTTATGAGAAGATGTTGGTGCTAAAGTTTATTTGGAGCCTAGTTGACCCTTGGTATGGGTCCAAGTGAGGCTCCATTGTGGTTACTATGGATCCCTCCATCATGTGTTGTGTCAGCATAAGTCAAATTGTGTATTACACTTGGGCCCTCCTTTAATGAGTGCGGGAATATAAATACACATTCATTGTCATAAGACAAGAAACACTTCATATTGTAAAATTTATTCTCTTGCAATATTCGAGTGCAAAGCACCCCTTTGCATACACTGGTGTTTATTTCCACTTAGTGATAATTATGAATTATTTTGATTTATTGCAATAGAACCATGCTCTCATTAAGTTCTTGGGCTTGCATGTTGCACTTATATACTCCAACACGTTACAACATCACGAATTCTAAAAGCCCATTAAACAATATACATTAAAGATCAATAAAAGTATAATGCCATAAGAAGTTATCCACTACACTCACATTTATAATACTGATCAAGTCACGGGAGTTGAGACCGGCATTGAGGCCATCCAAAAGGCCTTGAGTGTAGTCATAAAAGTAGTCAGGATCATCACAAACAGCAAATGCATGCACCTAGAAAATCAGTGTCATCCAATTCGTATCAAACACTGAAATGACGTTAACATGAAAAGGAGAAATACATAAATACAAGGAAGAACTTCTTACTTTTGCCTTTAAGTTGCTTAAATGTGATCCCAGAGACAAGCCTGCTATACTTCCTCCACTGAAAATGTCATATTGAATTAGGCAGCAACAATCACAATCATCAAATAAAGATAGGAAATATAGTAGAAAACAAACCGTTATAGATCAAGGCTAGAAAATTTTGCACCTAGATAGCTTTAATAGAAAACAGCCACATTCTTTGCACCCCCATAAATGGATGTTTGCGAGCTAAACACGTATAAGGACTATTATGGCTTGCATGGATGGAACCCACAAAACATTAAAAAAACAGAAAAAAGAAAAAGAGATGAGTCAGGGGCTAAATCCACCTTAATTCCCCCATAGAAGAAAGAGAAATCATATCTAAGTATAACTATTTGGATCATTTAATGAGCCTGTGGCATCAAGAACATAGAATGTATGTGAAAGGGGGAAAATAAAACCAAAATTTTGAAAATAGCGATACTTACTGTGGATGTCTGGTAATCAATATATGTTGAGGTTTTTAATGTGGGAAACCCATAAAAAGGATTTCAATAAAAATTCAACACCATCTCACTAATATTTTTCCAGCATCTTTGAGCAATGGAGTTCAGTCCAAACTATGGGCAATTCAAAAAGAGATTCCTTTTTCTCCTCCTTTTCTTCATCCATCTCATCCTTATTACAAAGATCCCCTAAATACGTAAAACCTTCACCTCTTTCTTCGCTTCAACTCCCTCCCTTCTTGTGTCACCTACCCCCTTCACTATCTTCCTCTACCAGAAGATTGGTGTCCCTTCTGCCTCACAAGTTCCAATATTAGGTCTCAACCTTGCCTTCATTTCCAATAAAAACCACTTCAATAGATGTGGATTTCTAAACTTGCTTTGGTTTTGATGATAAACCCTTAAAATCTCTGCTTTGAGTTCCCTACAGTGGGATGCTTAACCTCACCATTTGTCTGGCAGATATATTTAACTTGTTTAAGTGTCTCTTGCTTTACTTCAACCTTTTGAATTGATTAACATCGGGAATTACTCCCCATTAGTCAATTTTCTAACTCCATAACACATAGAATTCAAGGCATGCTATCATAATTCATAATCAGTAATTAAACTTGCTGTTCTTTGTATTTCTAAATGAAAATATGCAGTTTTAAGGGAAGATTTTCATGTTCTAACAACATATTTACACATTTCCCAAGGCAGAAATTCATCCTTAGGTGTAAATCTGCATTATTGCTCGCTGTTCAGTGTGTTTTATTGCAGATTACAGGTCTGATTTTTTATATTACAATGAATACTTTTTGCAGTGTGGCAGCTTTCCTTGGTCTCTACCGCTCATACTTCATTTCCAGATTGCATAGGGATTCCCACCTGAGTCTAAAAAGCACCAGACCAAAGTGCAGAGGGATTGTGCAAGGTGACACGGCCACCTTCCCTAAATACCTTTTCACTTTTCCAGTTTCAAATGTTAACTCATCTAGAGAGAATAAGATAAGATAATTTTATTAAAGTCCAACAAATGACCACAAGAGTGGGTCAATGGAATTGGGTGGTATCATGATGTCAAAACAAAGTGGGAGCTCTAAGGCAGCTCCTATAAAAAGCAAGAAGTAGGACTCTAGCCTAAAAACCTGAAAAGAGCTAACTCCACTATTGAAGGGCCAAGCTAGAAAATAAATGTATAGAGAGAGCCAATCCAGAAGAGAAATGTTTGAAGAGAGTGGATCTGAAATATATGATACAAAAGTGGTGAATCTGTCATGGAGCATTGGAAACACCACTCCTACCATCCAAGGCCGAATGAAGGAAGCTTGGAAGAGTACTTTGTTTGGAGAAAGACCTGAAAAAGGAGCTATAATGGGTAGTGTACTGCTGCCTAGAGTGGGGAGCATTTTGCTGTGTCTTGGATGAAATCGTCTAACAACAGGGATAAGGACGAGACTGACCACACTATTGGTGTCGGGAGGAAGTGGAGGTGGTCCTCTGTGCCCTAACCAATCTGTGGTCAAGGGCAATACTACCATCTTTCTATGCCCCTAAAGGAAGGAAGCACTTGAAAGAAGGAAGTCATCCGCGCTGGTCCCAATTAAGTGTAAATTTTTCATATAATGCAGAACATACCCTGACCCCAACCCGGTTTCAAGTCTCAATAAATCATAGTTAAATGCCCAACCTAATCTTGTTGCCCAGATAAAGATTAGCACAAGTAGATATATATAACATGAAACAAATGAAGTCTTTTACTCTTTGAAATCAGCAATACACACACACATAAATTGACACAGATTTTTGATTAATGTGACCTTGGAGAAACCCTTGCAGGAAAACCAGTGAGAGAGAGTAGTTCTTTATGATCTTTCAGAAGAAATATACAGATCTGATACACAGTATTCACACAAATTTATCTAAAAAATCCAAGCCACGGATTTCAAGCCTGATCACTGCTGAAGATCTCTTGGGATTTGTGCCCCCTCTTCCTTCTAACTGATTGTGGGATTCGCTCCCCCTCTTCCACTACTGCAAATCGCTCTCTCTGCAATTCACCTTGTTACCATATGAACTAGCAGGGCTAGTCACTGATAAGCAAAATTGGAGAGAGTGACCACTGTCACCTTAGCCACTCTTCCAAAACTTCTTTGGAGAGTCTGAACCTCCTAGGGGAGAGCCCTAATTGTAAGTCCGTAAGAACGGTTAGACACCAAATTATATTTTCTTTATAAAGGGTTAGTGACCTGTGCCTTTATGGAGTCAATTTGAGGAATGAAGAAGACATCCTATATAAACAAATATGAATCTTGTAAGTGCAATCTGTATATCAATTTCAATAGTACATTCACTCTTGATAAGTAAGTGACTAACTCCAACTTAAGATCATACCTCTATCATTCAACAAGGTGTCATTCACTTAATAGTGTGCACACGTATGGCAGCCAGTATAACAATAGTGAACAGTAGTAAAAACTAATAGCATTCAATATATCCCAGCAGTATACATCAACCAAAATATGAATATTGATCACCTTCCAAAGCAATTATCATTTAGTTGTAGGATGGTCCATGCATAATAAAAGAATGAGTACACTTTATGCCTGCAAATGAAGTCTGAAATGTATCATAAGAAGTGTTCTAGGCAGTGTGCATTCTGTACATATTATACATCATAATTCTAACTTTTGCCAACCACTTGTTTGTTTTGATGCAGCTGTTAATACTGTTTAAGAGTGAAAAGAACGGGCTGTACTAAATTACAAACCCTGTATAGGGTCACAAAGGACAACCAATAGGCTGTGACAGCCACTGAAAGGGCTGTCCCTTGGCTGGTATGGCCTTGGATAGGCCTAAAAATGGAGGATCGAGCCTCCCAATGCACAGGGCGAAGGTAGAAAATGATGGGCAGTGAAAGGATAGGGAAGGCCGAGGGTGTTTGGGAGCAGGCTGAGGGCTGGAAAGGGCCTAGGGAGAGTGGCCATGACCTCTGAAAGATAGGAAAAGGGAGGCCAAAGGCTGGAAGAGGTGGGCGAAGGCCTAAAAGAAGCCCTAAAGGAGGGCTGTTAGGAATTGGAGAGGAAGGTGAGGAAAAAGAAGGCCTGCATATATGCCAATTGATCAATAATCTCCAAGTCATCAAGAGGTCTGCATATATGCCAATTGATCAAAGGTTCCGCACACTTCAATGCTGCTCATGTCTTCAAAGTCTGCTCATGTCATCAAGGGTCTTCTCAATTCAATGTTGCTCATCATTGTATGCATCATCATCACCGTAATGTATAAGTATGCATCATCATCATCATGTCTTCAGTTGAAGGTATCACTGCCACATCATCACTGTCATACTGCTGTAGGTGTCAATCTGTCATCATCATGCACTTGGGCTTCAAAGACCTAGGGTTTCATCATCATCCACTACTTCATCATCATTCACTTCATTTGCCTCTTAACATTCCACTGTTTCATATACTTCTTAGAATATCATTTCACTTCACTATTTCATAACCATCATATATCATTATTGGGCATACATACAACACTGTGTAACTACTGTATCACTGTGTACATCATGTGACTGTGTATCAAATTAGGGTTTGTACTTGCAAACTTCAAACTTGGAATTGGACTGTATCAAGCTTGTGCATTCAACATCATCATCTTCATCCTCCGGTTGTCACCTCCATCAACACATTATAGAGTATTGACTGTGCAAGAGTCCAACTCGGAATAGTGGAAGAAACCCCAAGCAAGTCCAAACAGACTGCTGTAAATAGTGAAGGTCAACTCTATACTGTGTAAGAAGGTTAGACCTCAACCTTTGCTGCTGCAAATTTCGAGACTGTTTAACCTCAACCTCTGCTGCTGCAAATTCGGGACTGTTTATATGGTGAGGATGCCCTCAACCTCTGTCAAATTTGGGATTGTTTATATGCTAAAGAAGAGTCAGATTCGGGACTTTTTATGTGCTGAGGAAGACCCTAGACCAAGTCCAAAATGGACTGTCGTATAGCATCAAAAAGAATAATCCTTCTCCTTGAAAATTCAGGACTGTTTACATGCTGAAGAAAAGTCCAAATTCGTGATTGTTTACCTGCTGAGGAAGACTTCAAATTCGGGACTGTGGAAAGGCCTGGATTGCTCCTACCTGAATTTCCTCAGTCCACATCACCTCAGTCCACACTCATAATCTGCTACTCTTCATCTTCGTTGACTTGTGTCTAAATACTCTTCCACATTGTCCACTTCCTTGGATTAGGGCCGACTTGTAGGTTAAGTGAGGTGAGTTGTAACAAATTGCATTTATTCTTATTTTTATATTTTGTTGCACAAGTTAATGGTCAACCTTGTCATTTAACAAGTTGCATGT
This sequence comes from Pseudotsuga menziesii, assembly GCA_001517045.1. Classification (NCBI taxonomy): domain Eukaryota; kingdom Viridiplantae; phylum Streptophyta; class Pinopsida; order Pinales; family Pinaceae; genus Pseudotsuga; species Pseudotsuga menziesii. The sequence goes on from LPNX010418344.1 coordinate 218,721, forward strand.
ATTTTTATTTTATTTTTATTTTGTTTTTGTCATACACATCCTTCAAGAGTCAAACCTTAGGGTTTGTTGCAATTAACCCAAGGCTTCAAGAATCAACCACAAGTCCTCAAGAGTGAAGGTGTCCTCCACATCGTCAAATCAAGGGTACATCAACAAACCAAGGACCCTTAGTCAAAGGTATGCACATGACTTCAAGATCAAGACATGTGTGCCATAGGGCATCATAAGGGTTGCATGCCATGTTGAAGGGGCTTATTAAATCACCATACATCATCATATTTTTGAGAGTGTCATCATCCTCATGGTATCATAATGTATTTTCAAAAGGGTACCAAGGACCCTACTACCAATCACCAACCATTGAAAGATCCCAATAGAAGGTAATAGTACCACATGATGACCAAGTGATCCGCATTAGTCAACAAGTACAAGAGGGCTTCTTCAACAAGGTTGTCCTCATCTCAACCACACAAGAAGTCCTTCAAGGTCCATCATGCCATCAAGAATGTCCGAAAGCTCCTCCATATGTGTGGGTTCAAGACCCAAGCCACCACATGCAAGGGTGTGTTTCATCATGCCATCTAACCACAAGAGAGACCATACATTATCATCAACCTCCATCTAGAGCTCCAAAGACTTCAAGGGCTTGAAGGACATTTTCAAGGGTACAATTTCATCAAGGTCTTCATCAAGTGCAAGAAGTGGGCTCCAAGAACATCAAATGACACATACTAAGTGTGTGTGGGCTTCATGACCAACTTGTGGGTCCAAGCACTTCTTCAATGTTTCATAAGTGCTTCAATGTTTCCTCAAGTGCTTCAAGAGCTTCTTCATCATACCAAGGGCATGTCCATGGGTTCCACAACATGTCAAAGACCATACCAGAATTCCACCAAGGGCATCAAGGTCATCATCATCATAATGGTAGCAAGGATCATATATAAGGGTTCCATGTCCCCAACAAAAACATAAATGACCACAGAATGGATCATTAATGTTTCTTCAACCCATCCAGGGCTTCTCCATCATCCACAAGGGCTTCAACACTATACCAACGTCTTCATCATTATCACCAAGCTCTTCATCAACATTAGCAGGGTCTTCAGCATCATCAACAAGGTGGTGGCTCCAAGATCCAACCTTGTGGGTTCAAGGACCTTGCAGGACTCCACAAGGTGCTCCAAGGTGTTACCAACTATTTTGTACAATAGTTGAACTTCCTATTGAGCCGCTAGTTATGGAGCATGATGCATGCTCATCTCCAGAGTTCAGATGTTCAGTGTGCTCCAGAGTTAGCCAGTTTTTGGCTAAACTTTTTATTTTTTGTAAAATACATGTTCATACCCCCTTGGGGAAATTGTAAAAAATGTCCTAGCATTTAATTTTTTATAAAAGGCTCGGCTTCCCGGACTTGAGCATCAAGCCGACTAGCCTAGAGTGTTTTTTCCCTTGGTTATTACTGGTTGTTGAACAAACGACTAATAATTTCTAAGTTTTTCACTTGCACCCCAAAGCTGGGGTAGTTGTCTTGGTTTTTCGGCCTTAGGAGGTTAATAAAGCCTTTGTGTCAATGTTTTTCAACATGCTAGACATTCTGATTGAGTTGTATGAACATGTACTAGGTCCCCCTAGAGTTTCGTTTGATTCCGAGGATTTTTTATTTTTTTATTTTTTTCGTTTTTTAAGCCATTTTTTAATGGTTTAATTGGAAAAATTCAAAATGTACAAAAATATGTGATCTGGAGTATGTTTTCGGCATGGTTGGGCTCATTTTCAAGCTCGAAGCAACATCTTTACCCCAGGGGCCACTTTCACCATCAGTCAGGCAGTTGGAGCACCCATGAGGCAGTATTTGGCTAAAAATGCATCATAGTAGCATTTAAATGCTAAGCTTGGATAAAATGCACTTGAGTCAAAATATTCAATTAGTCAAAAAATTAATATTTTAAAGGTGAGGTGACATGGCATGATGTCACCATAAGTCATGCGATTGGTTTTAAAGAGTTATAAATCAAACTTTGGGTTATAATGTTTAAAGTGGTGAATAAATAAAAAGAGAGGTGACGTGAGGAAGGCTCACACTATCACCATTGGCGTGAAGTGATGAGTGGGATTGGGAGGGACCCGTCCACTTAAAGAAATATAAAAAATTAAACCTTGGTATCATATGCTAGCGAGTGGTGGTCACATGAGGGAGTTTTCATGCTAGCTAGTTTAGTGAGGTTGACGCCATCATGAAGGGTTCACGCCAACCACATGAGGAGATTCGCTAAGCATAAAGGGTGGACCCATCGTTAAAGTGTGAGTTAATAAAACCATGGCATAAACTTCCAATGCATGCGAATTAGTAAAGGAAGTCGAGAGCTAATTGAAGGTGGGGACCTCTTCTCATCCACGTCACTCACAAAATAAGCCGTGAGTTAGTGTATTATGTTTTGGAAATAAAACACTATGGTATCGAGCCTTCATTTAATTTTTCCTTCACTCTAATATTCATGCCAAGCCTGTCGTACGACTCACGAGGAAGGAAACTCACGCGTGAGGGATTGAAGGCTGTTGATTTGGAGGTTGAGTGAATCTTGGTGTGTTGGCCCTGATTGGATGTGTTGGCAGTTCAAGATCAGTTCATCTCCGGTTCAAGCTCAGGTTTAACTCAGTTAACTCTGGACTCTCTCTTCAGTTCATAAAGTCCCCCCTGGGACTTGGTTTTTGTATAAAGAGAGGTGCTTTGCACTCTCTTCAGCATGGATATTTTGGCATAAAAACTCTAGAGAATTTCTATTGTAATATTTTGCTTAAGATTTAATAAAAGTTTATAACTTTGGAGGTCAATGTGGAAGCTCTTTGTTTGCCATGATTCATCTTGTGAGGTGATACCATTATTTGCTCCCTTCTCTCTTGATTCTTAAGCATTTGATTTTATGATTGTTGAAGGCTAACAATCTAGCACTATATTGTATAATCCATGCTTTTCTCTTGAAGTTGTGTTGCTTTCAGGTATTGTCCAAAGATACAAGAGTTCTTTTATGGTTTTAACATTCATTCTGCAGGTTCTACAAGGAGTCATCTTCTTTCAAAGAAGTCGAGAAGCATAAGAATTCTTTGCCTCATCTATCAAGCAAAAGCAATTCTTTCTGGTTACTATTCTTAAGTTGGGATCTAAAATCTTTCTCTTCTCTTTTCATATTTCTATGTTATCATATGTTAGTTTTGACTTGAGAAAGTAAGCTTGGGATTTGATTCCAAGTGCCACATAATTTTGTCGCTACTTCTCTTTCCCCATTAGCATCCTTGCGTACATCCAACTAGACTGGAAGGTTTTTGGGACTAGTGCTTCTAGTGGTCGCCTTGTTCGGAGGTTGATCCTACCTTTTGGTTGATTGTCTTGTTGATTGTTTGTCCTCTTCTTCTCGGTTGGATTTGGCCTCCTTCCACCTTGTTGTTTGATTGTCCTCTTTGTGATTTTCCCCCCTCTTCAAGACCTTGTTCTCATCAACTTCTTGTTCTCGTCCTCCCTCTCTTTTGCTGCCCTCTTTCTTCAAATTTTTTGCAGCCACTTTTCTCCTAGTTTGCTGCCCTGCTTTTACCTTTTTTGCAGCCAACTATCCTCTTTGTTGGCTGCCCTCTTTTTCCTTTATTTTCAGCCTCTTCCTTCACTCTTTTGCAGCCTTCTTTACTGCTGTTCGCTCCCCTTTTTTCCCGCTTTTCCTCATTTATTTCAGCCCTCTTTTTCCCCCTTTTTGTCCTTCCTTATATCAAGTTTTAGGCATAGTTTGTTTGTCATTTTAGTTAGATCTTGCACCTTTTAGGCACTTAGATTTAAATTTGAAAAAGTTGAAAAGTTTTGCATTTAAAAGTAGTTTGCACATGGATCTCATTGATAGTTGCATTAGCATTTAGTTGCATAATGCATTGTTGCTTGTCATAAGAAGTTGCACTTTTTATTACTTTGAATAATTGCTTTTTAGATCTTAGTTTTGTTTTGATTTTTGCTAATAACTTAAGTGCAAGAAGTGAAGCAAGAAGAACTTAAAACTATCGGAGATAGCCATAAGGAAGATCCAAAGTTGATGATCTTCACCATTAAGACCTAAAAGACATCACTCTCCTTTTTGTAAAATATCTTAAGAGCTTCATTATTATTCTTCTAGCTTTTATCTTAAAAGTCCTTTTCAAGGGTTAAATTCCCAAGGCAAATTGTAACACTTAATAAAAATTCTCTTTTTTGAGTGGGGTTTTTAAGCCCCCATTCCCAACTTCTCCCATTTGGGGAGGTTTGTGGTGTTCTTGTTTTTGTGTTCTTAGATTAGATTTGCTTTACTTAGAGTAATTTCATTTTCTTGCTTACAACACTAATTGCTAGATTAGCTTGTTTTATTTCATTGTTAAGTTGTTTACTTTATCTTTTAAAGTTTTCATCTTTCAAAAGTATTTCAACTGCTTAAAATTAGAATGGTGATTGGAAATTGATTAATCTTACAAGTAGCAACCATAACTAAAACTTTCACCCCCATAACCAACGAACCGGCGTTGCCGATAAATACTGAGGTAGTGGGAAAATTCTTGCTAGTGACGCTGAAACAAACTATTGTCTCAGAGTTCTAGCTTGCTAGTTAAGTTCCTTGGACACCTAGCCTAGAATACTGGACAGTCCGACATGTCATTGAGGGGAGCCACTGAAGGTATATTTTCCGATTGATACCTTGTGTTCTTAGCCATAATAATTAAGATCATTAAAATCTTCAATCAACCAAGATAAATTTGCACAACACTTTCACGAACAATCACTTGAAACTTATCAACATCCCAAGCACTATATTTTGACTCCATATTGGCACTGGTCTATTTTGCTTTCATATATTGATATTATCTGGACCATGTTGATGAAATTGTCATTGATGCCAACATGGACTTGCAGTGGCCCCACGAGATGTCATTGATGCCACCGAGTCCCACCTGCAGTGCCTTGATCCCTTACAGAGTGGGTTTGTGCCTTGAAGTACCTTGTACCCAGTTGACAAGGTCCCTGTACCCACACGCTTGGATTTTGATGCCACCACTTTGCTGAAGATGTTGAAGACCCAGCTGATGATGCTGAAGACCCTAGAGATGGTCTTGAAGCCCTGGTATACGTTGGAAAAGCCCTTGTATTGATTGTTGGATAAAACCCTTGAAGATGCCTTGATGAAGCATGGTACTGACCTTGAAGATGCCGGCTTCAAATAAAAATTGAGGTCATGTCGGCTCAGCATGAGGTCAAGTCGGCTTCAATAAAAAATGAGGTCATGTCGGCTCAACATAAAAATAAATAAAATATTTTTTATAGTATGTCGGCCCCATTAAAAATAAAAATTAAATACAAGTCGGCTCAGTAAAATATGGAGGAGATTTAGTATAAATACCATCACAAATCTTCATTTTTTCGGAGTGCAATTTTGGGATGAGCTCTAAGGCAAATTTCGGATGGCAGACTGTTGAAAATCGCAGGAGCAGACAGGTTGAAAATCGCAGGAGCAGACAAATTTTTTTTGTGATTTTTTTTTGGGGTTAAAAGTGGACTGAGGCAGCCACAATCCACTAGAAGAGCAGCTGCAATGGAGTAAAGAAGTCTGTGATATACAGACCTGATCCTTGAAGGAGTGTTTATAGCAGTAAAGAAAAGGCCCTAATTTTGCAGCAGACCTTCTTATAACACCTCCACAGTACAGACTGTTGACAGCAGCAGCAGTCAATCCGAGTTTGTTCCTACACCCGAACTTTTCCACAGAGACAAACTTTTGGGGTATCAAACAGTTAACAGTCTGAGTTTTATCAACTGTCACAGACCCGAGTTTATGGAAGGTGATGTGCTGACCAAATACCATCAAACAGTCTGGTTTTTTTTTTTAAAAGTGTCTTACACAGTCTGAGGTTTGGGAGAAATATGCAGTCTGAGTTTTTTTTTTTTTGGGTGATTGACTGTTGATACAGTCTGAGTTTTCACATTGTCTTGGGATTCACTGCTGCCCCTTTTTTTTTTAGTCCGAATTTATCAGTATGAACAGTCCAAGTTAGGGTGCTTAACTAGGGATTAGATGATGATTACTAATCTCATTTTACATGCTTGAACAATCCCAAAGTTTACCTGAGCATGCACAGACCCATGCTTGTTGACAGTCCAAAGCTTGTCTTATCTAGGGTCTTCCACAACAAACATTCACAGAGTTTATAAGAAGTGCAGAGAAGCAGCAGTAAACAGCAGTCAAATTTTTGGGTTTTGATTTTGTTTTTGCAGCAGCCTTATCCGAGTTCCACAGCAGAATTTTCTAGTGGGTTGTTGGGGTCAAAACATATCCAATGTTGAAGGAAGAGAAGAGAATTCGTTGGCTGTTTGACTGTGGTGAACTGAGGTAGACTGTGGAGGAGCAGTCAACAAAAATTGCAGTAGCAGCCTGAATTTTGACAGCAGCAAAGTGAAGAAATTCGCAGCAGCCTTGCACAAAGAAAGAATTTTCTTTTATGTTTATTTTGCAGTCCAATGTTGGACTTGTTTGGGACCAAAATTTGCTGCTAGGTTAATCTATTGAACAGTCCCAAATTATTGACTGTAGCAGTAGCCGCATATCAAAATTTCAGTGGAAGTTTAAGACTGATATTCAAATTTTTGTACACTCAGAATTTTTGCAGAGGGTGAAGTTTAACATTGTTTTGGAACATCTACAGCTTACATAAACAACCCAAAATTTTGTGACAGACCTAGCACTGAAATGGTTTAGGTCACCTTCAAGTTTGAGCTTGGTTTTGTTTGGTGTGTCAGACACATACACAGTCCAGGTATGAAATACTTGACTGATAAAGGTATGTGATGATACTAATAGTGCTTGTATTGATGATGATGATACAACAGTCTGTATGATAATGAAAATATAAGTGAACAAGTGTATGTAATGTGCTTATATACAATGAGTATATGTATATACAGTAAAGGGTATGTTAGTGTACAAGTAAATGATGTGAAAATAGTCATGAGATGATACATGCTATGATACATACACATACCTTTGATGATGACAATATGACAGTACTTCTGTGAACAATGACAAGTGACATATGTATGAATGTAAAATGAGCGAGTAGTGTGGTATGAGTATATGTACAGTGATAAACAATGATGCACAAGTATATGAACAGTAGTATGTGTAAGTGATATGCAGTGGATGTATAATGAGTGATCAATGAAGTGTGTAAGAGTATACAAGTGTGGTATATGAAGTGGGATGTATGCAGTAGTATGTGATATGCAGTGACTTCAGTGATATTGATGAAATATAAGTGTACAGTATGTGGTAAGTGTGTGAACAGAGCAAGCACAAAGATGTACACTAAGTGAAGTGTGTGTATGTGTTGAAGTGCACAAGTGTGTGTACTTGTCGATTTCATAGTACAGTGGAGTTGTGATCTATACTCTATGAGCAATCTATGATGTTGATGTATTCTCATTCACTATGATGCACATGCAATGATGATGCTAGCATTAATGGTTTTTGATGACTGATATATACTTGAAATCTAGGACCAATTGAGGATGTTAACCTTCAGCAGATTGAAGATAAGACATTTGACAAAGACAAGTGAATGGCTTCACTTGGATGTGACATTAGAATGATACTCTGATAAGCAGAAGTTAATGTCAGAGAGCAATGAGCTGTGTTGACCAACAGAAGAAGTACTGATCAGAGGATAATTTGCAACAGTAGATGGCCAGCAGTTGACCAGCAACAGCAAAGCTGAGCAGACCTTGATGACTTGGCAGTATTGAAGAGCTAGTGTTGATGAACAGCGAAGCTTGAGAAGTGCGTTGCAGCAGTTTTGATGAGAGTGTTGAGCAGAGGATCAACAATATTAACAAGCAGGAGAACAGATTGAAGAAACAGATAAGTTGTGAGCTTTAACTGTAAAAGCAAGCTTGTCTTGCTGTTGAGGTTAGGATACCTCAAACCCTTCTTAGCAGGGTCTAAGAAAACCAGGCAGGGTCCTGGATGCAAAGTAGGTGCTCTATGTATCAGTAGGTGTTGATTTTACCTAACGGTTGTAGCCGAGCCAAAACTAATACAAAAAGATTACAAAAGTATATGGTGTTGTGTTCTTTTGCGTTATGGTTCTTGATGATTCAAATGCTTTTGATATGTGAATGATGAAGTGAAAGATGCTCATGAGATTAGCAGAATAATCGTATGATGAATTGATAGTTGATAAGCTAAGAAAAGTTTTAAATATTGCTTCACACTGATTCACCCCCCCTCTCAGTGTCTAACAATTGGTATCAGAGCCCAGGCCTTCGTCACAAGCCTAGCAAGCTTGAAGGAGATCCTTAGACACAATGGAGGAAAAGAAAGAGTCATCAAGCAATGACGTCCCTGTACTTGATGTTACAGATTATTTCAGTTGGAGGAGCAAAATGAAGGCTTATCTGAAGAAGTTTGGGATTTGGGAAATTGTCATCAATCCACCCGCTCCATCAAACAAGAAAGGAAAACCAGCTGCACAGAAGGAAGCGAAGAAGGACAACACTACAGCCTTGAAGTTCCTCATGGATGGACTTCCCAGCTCAGTGAAGGAAAGTGTAGGAGAGTACACTTCGGCAAAAGAACTGTGGTTCAAGCTGGAGAGTGAGTATCAGAAGGCTAGACCAGAACCTGAAAAGACAGATCAGAAATCAGAAGACAAGCCCCCAGAAGAGCTCAATCAAGAAGAAGAAAAACAAGAAGAGGACTCTAAAGGTATGGACTTTTGTGATTATAATAGCTTGTGTGATGAAATTGAGAAGGTTCTTGCAGAAGATGATGAAGGGCTATCAAAGATCGCATATCAGATACATATCACGTTGCTAAATATTGATCTTAGAGCCAATTGGTTTCTAAACACAGTAAAACTAAACCAGAGTGATTTCACAAAGCTCAAAAAGGAAATCTTGGACTCCTTGAATGAATATAAGCAGAAGACCACGTCAATGAAAGTGTTGCTTCTAAAGCTCAAAGACAAGGACAAAGAGTTGCGAGATCAAATGAAAGACAAGGATGCTGAAATTGAACAATTAAAGATTGAATTGATCAATCAAAAGGTAGAATCAGAAAAGCCTGCTCAAGAGCTTGAAGAAACTAGAGAGATCAATCATGATCTGAAGACTCAGCTGGAGGAAGCCAAGAGGACAGAAGAAATCTTGAAGAGTCAGCTAGAAGAAAAGGAGGAAACAGTCCAGAAGCTAGAATTGGAGGTAGTTGGTCTCAGGAAGAAAGGTAAGAAGAACGAAGCCTTGGTCAAGCTCCAGGACAGTTCAATTGTCCTAGATAAGATCTTAGATTGCCAAAGATCTCCACTCGACAAAACTGGTCTTGGTTACAAGAAGAACAAAGAAAAAATTGAAGATGACATTTGGTCTCTTAAGACTCCAGAAGCAGGTCCATCAACGTCCAAAGCTGCTCCCCAGGCACCTGCACATGACAACAAGGATCTTGGAAGTTCAAAGATGAAACAAGGAGTTAGGTCTGTTCATCAAAGCAACTTCATAAAGGAAACAACTACAAGACCCAGGTATGAAAGTGGCTTCAATGGTTATTGTTATTTTTGTTCTAACTTTGGTCATTAGGCTATGGATTGTAGATTCTATGGACGAAGAAGGGCTGGAAGCCCCAATGTCTCAGTTAGATGTTGGACATGTAAACAAGTCGGACATGTTGCTGCCACATGTCACACATTGAGATGCTACACCTGCAGTGGGTTTGGGCACAAAGCCCATGAATGTGCCAGTCAAAGAAGTCAACCGAGAAAGAGTACTCCATACATATCAGCAAGAAGATTTGAAGATCAGAAGACAAATGTCTACAGTCAGGGACACTCTCAAGCATGGAGAAATGAAGTTGATCAAAGAAGTGTTGGAAGTTCCAACAGCTCAGTCAGATGTTGGTCAGGCAACAATGTTGGTCACATTGCTGCACATTGTCATAAGATGAGGTGTTATAGCTGCAGTGGCCTTGGGCACAAAGCTCAAGATTGTTGGAGTACATGAAAACAATCCTTGAGAAGTTACCTAGACAACTCATCAAGGAAAGCCAGTACAAATGAAGGAACAAATGTTCAAAGGACAGATGCCAAGAAGCAAGTATGGATGAGGAAGACCGAGTAGTTGCAGATAGGAGAGGTTGATCAGAGCAGGGAGGATGGCTGCCATACGGCAAGCCAAGTGTAAGGTCTCTCAAAGACCTTAACACACCTTGAGTTCATGAGGCTGGAGAATGAACTCAAAGGAGAAAAGATGGTTACTCCAGGCATAGAGACAGGTCCTAGGATCATGCATATTGACAGGGGGAGCAAATACCAGTGAGCAGTTAGCAGTGATCAGAGACTTCAGAGACAGGTATGTGGACACCCTTTGCCATTGATGCCAAAGGGGGAGAGATGAAGACAAAGGGAGAGATGCAGACAAAAAGGGAGCATGCTCATAGGGGGAGCATGAGTTGTTGTCATCAATGACAAAGGGGGAGATTGTTGATGAAATTGTCATTGATGCCAACATGGACCTGCAGTGGCCCCACGGGATGTCATTGATGCCACCAAGTCCCACCTGCAGTGCCTTGATCCCTTACAGAGTGGGTTTGTGCCTTGAAGCACCTTATACCCAGTTGACAAGGTCCCTGTACCCACACGCTTGGATTTTGATGCCACCACTTTACTGAAGATGTTGAAGACCCAGCTGATGATGCTGAAGACCCTAGAGATGGTCTTGAAGCCCTGGTAGACGTTGGAAAAGCCCTTGTATTGATTGTTGGATAAAACTCTTGAAGATGCCTTGATGAAGCATGGTACTGACCTTGAAGATGTCGGCTTCAAATAAAAATTGAGGTCATGTCGGCTCAGCATGAGGTCAAGTCGGCTTCAATAAAAAATGAGGTCATGTCGGCTCAGCATAAAAATAAATAAAATATTTTTTATAGTATGTCGGCCCCATTAAAAATAAAAATTAAATACAAGTCGGCTTAGTAAAATATGGAGGAGATTTAGTATAAATACCATCACAAAACTTCATTTTTTCGGAGTGCAATTTTGGGATGAGCTTTGAGGCAAATTTCGGATGGCAGACTGTTGAAAATCGCAGGAGCAGACAGGTTGAAAATCGCAGGAGCAGACAAATTTTTTTTGTGATTTTTTTTTGGGGTTAAAAGTGGACTGAGGCAGCCACAGTCCACTAGAAGAGCAGCTGCAATGGAGTAAAGAAGTCTGTGATATACAGACCTGATCCTTGAAGGAGTGTTTACAGCAGTAAAGAAAAGGCCCTAATTTTGCAGCAGACCTTCTTATAACACCTCCACAGTACAAACTCTTGACAGCAGCAGCAGTCAATCCGAGTTTGTTCCTACACCCGAACTTTTCCACAAAGACAAACTTTTGGGGTATCAAACAGTTAACAGTCTGAGTTTTATCAACTGTCACAGACTCGAGTTTGTGGAAGGTGATGTGCTGACCAAATACCATCAAACAGTCTGGTTTTTTTTTTTAAAAGTGTCTTACACAGTCTGAGCTTTGGGAGAAATATGCAGTCTGAGTTTTTTTTTTTTTTTGGGTGATTGACTCTTGATACAGTCTGAGTTTTCACATTGTCTTGGGATTCACTGCTGCCCCTTTTTTTTTTTAGTCCGAATTTATCAGTATGAATAGTCCAAGTTAGGGTGCTTAACTAGGGATTAGATGATGATTACTACTCCCATTTTACATGCTTGAACAATCCCAAAGTTTACCTGAGCATGCACAGACCCATGCTTGTTGACAGTCCAAAGCTTGTCTTATCTAGGGTCTTCCACAGCAAACATTCACAGAGTTTATAAGAAGTGCAGAGAAGCAGCAGTAAACAACAGTCAAATTTTCGGGTTTTGATTTTGTTTTTGCAGCAGCCTTATCCGAGTTCCACAGCAGAATTTTCTAGTGGGTTGTTGGGGTCAAAACATATCCAATGTTGAAGGAAGAGAAGAGAATTCATTGGCTGTTTGACTGTGGTGAACTGAGGTAGACGGTGGAGGAGCAGTCAACGAAAATTGCAGCAGCAGCCTGAATTTTGACAGCAGCAAAGTGAAGAAATTCGCAGCAGCCTTGCACAAAGAAAGAATTTTCTTTTATGTTTATTTTGCAGTCCAATGTTGGACTTGTTTGGGTCCAAAATTTGCAGCTAGATTAATCTATTGAATAGTCCCAAATTATTGACTGTAGCAGTAGCCGCATATCAAAATTTCAGTGGAAGTTTAAGACTGATATTCAGATTTTTGTACAGTCAGAATTTTTGTAGAGGGTGAAGTTTAACCTTGTTTTGGAACATCTACAGCTTACATAAACAACCCAAAATTTTGTGACAGACCTAGCACTGAAATGGTTTAGGTCACCTTCAAGTTTGAGCTTGGTTTTGTTTGGTGTCACAGACACATACACAGTCCAGGTATCAAATACTTGACTGATAAAGGTATGTGATGATACTAATAGTGCTTGTATTGATGATGATGATACAACAGTCTGTATGATAATGAAAATATAAGTGAACAAGTGTATGTAATGTGCTTATATACAGTGAGTATATGTATATACAGTAAAGGGTATGTTAGTGTACAAGTAAATGATGTGAAAATAGTCATGAGATGATACATGCTATGATACATACACATACCTTTGATGATGACAATATGACAGTACTTCTGTGAACAATGACAAGTGACATATGTATGAATGTAAAATGAGCGAGTAGTGTGGTATGAGTATATGTACAGTGATAAACAATGATGCACAAGTATATGAACAGTAGTATGTGTAAGTGATATGCAGTGGATGTATAATGAGTGATCAATGAAGTGTGTAAGAGTATACAAGTGTGGTATATGAAGTGGGATGTATGCAGTAGTATGTGATATGCAGTGACTTCAGTGATATTGATGAAATATAAGTGTACAGTATGTGGTAAGTGTGTGAATAGAGCAGGCACAAAGATGTACACTAAGTGAAGTGTGTGTATGTGTTGAAGTGCACAAGTGTGTGTACTAGTAGATTTCATAGTACAGTGGAGTTGTGATCTATACTCTATGAGCAATCTACGATGTTGATGTATTCTCATGCACTATGATGCACATGCAATGATGATGCTAGCATTAATGGTTTTTGATGACTGATATATACTTGAAATTTGGGACTAGTTGAGGATGTTAACCTTCAGCAGATTGAAGATAAGACATTTGACAGAGACAAGTGAATGGCTTCACTTGGATGTGACATTAGAATGATATGCTGATAAGCAGAAGTTAATGTCAGAGAGCAATGAGCTGTGTTGACCAGCAGAAGAAGTACTGATCAGAGGATAATTTGCAACAGTAGATGGCCAGCAGTAGTGTTGATGAGCAGTTGACCAGCAACAGCAAAGATGAGCAGACCTTGATGACTTGGCAGTATTGAAGAGCTAGTGTTGATGAACAGCGAAGATTGAGAAGTGCGTTGCAGCAGTTTTGATGAGAGTGTTGAGCAGAGGATCAACAATATTAATAAGCAGCAGAACAGATTGAAGAAACAGATAAGTTGTGAGCTTTAACTGTAAAAGCAAGCTTGTCTCGCTGTTGAGGTTAGGATACCTCAAACCCTTCTTAGTAGGGTCTAAGAAAACCAGGCAGGGTCTTGGATGCAGAGTAGGTGCTCTATGTATCAGTAGGTGCTGATTTTACCTAACGGTTGTAGCCGAGCCAAAACTAATACAAAAAGATTAAAAAAGTATATGGTGTTGTGTTCTTTTGCGTTATGGTTCTTGATGATTCAAATGCTTTTGATATGTGAATGATGAAGTGAAAGATCCTTATGAGATTAATAGAATAATCGTATGATGAATTGATAGTTGATAAGCTAAGAAAAGTTTTAAATATTGCTTCACACTGATTCACCCGCCCTCTCAGTGTCTAACAGACCATTTGTCCATTTGGAATCTCGCTTAAGTAATTGGTTATCTATGGATGCCTTTTTATAAGTCTTCGTAATATTGTTCATCTTGAATCTTGTCATAGCAATGTGGATTGCTCTTTGTCTTGTGTTATATCATTATTATAATTTGTGATCTAATTCAAAAAATTCTTAAACAACATCCATCCGCATCCACAACCATAAAAACATCTAAAAACATTGAGCCTTAGAAAAACTCTTTGTAGGGACTACCCCCCTTGGCTTCGTTAGGAGTTAGCCTAAACGGAGGAGCTAGGAGTAGGTGACAGTACCTAGCTCTGTGCTTGCCCCCAAGGCCACACCTCTCCCACTTTCTCAAGTGAGGAGACAACTTTCATTAGATTTCTGCTGCTAGTGTGCATTCGACGGACAACACAAGGCACAAGCCATCTCTGTAAGGGCTCGAAAGCATTGGATGTGAGGGTACTGGAGTCATCTATACCTGTGCACTGCAAGAGGGACTTGGTGGCATCGATGACTACCTATGGGGCCACTGCAAGTCCCATGTTGGCATTAATGACAATTCAATCAACAATCCTATCATGCGAATGCAGCCTATCTAATCTTATATGTAATATTTTGAAGAAGAAGTTTGGGACAAGGGTTTTAAGATGATACCCTAACCCTAGGGCATCAAGGGAGGTGACAAACCTTCCCTTTGAGAATCCTAATCTAGGTTTTGACAACAGAAAACTAAAGAACTATGGCCCTAACCCTAGAAGGACTCCTTGTATGGATGTACTTAAGTGAAACAAGGTGACAAAAGGTTGATAAGTGACCTAGCAAAGATAAAATGCAGCATTAATGTCTACCATTCAATCCATAAACAAGCATCATTCATCAACATATGAATCCATAAACAAGCATCATTCATAAACATATCAATCCAAACCATTAATACACAAATATGCAAAGTTTCTCAAATATATAGCAAGTACATGTGCAAATAATCAAAATAGCACCAAGTGCAATACATCTCTGAAGTTCTGAACCAAAATACATCAACAAAGAGGCTCTAAATGGCCCCTACAATCCAAAAAATAAGCATAGTACTAATGAATGACTATAAACCGATAACATGAAAACTAGGGCCTAATCATCCTCATCCTCGACCAGAGTGGGGTTTTGAGCCCCACTAGATTCCCCAGGCCCTGAAGGTAAAAACTCTAGAAGTGGGTCCAAATACAACAAAGAAAGGTCTTCAAATAGCATCACTAGGGGCTTAGGGTTAGGTTAGATGCATTAAATTAGGGATTTTTATGTTTTTTTTATTTGAAATTTGTGGGTCCCCGAACGTTGTTGTATGCCACAGTACGGATCGGACTATTTTCGTACGGAACTGGTCAAAACCGACATATTTGGTGGTTTTTTGCCGGTTTCGGTTCATTGGCAGTTCGAACTGTTTTTCCAAGTCAAGCGGTTTGGGTTCTGAACTGAACCGAGAAAGCCTCTAAAACGATCGAACCGACCGGTTTTGATAACACTGCTGCAAACAACCCAATCACATGATGTTGAATTAAGAGAGTGAGCCAAACACAATTGTCCCCCGAATCTGACCCTACGACCACCACAAAGATCGGCAAAGCAAGGGATAGAGAAACTAACACCCCTCAGCTCCCTTGACCATGATCAAAATTCCAAAAAGGCCCATTCCAACAATAATTCATTATTTTTTGCAACTCAAACCCAATTGAATTGACCTCCTATAGGAAGACCACATGGCACAAACATAAATCACTGCAAAACCCCACGCACAATTTGCTTACGACTAAGAATTGTAATCCTATGCACATTCCATGACAATAAGGACAACTTCATTCTAACATAAGATGATGGTCAAGACTACTAAAACAATTGGCAATCTCAAAGCCCTCAGACATGCGTGAGACCATTGAAGGGACTATCACATCCTTGTATGACTTTCTCTATGGGCTCATCGCCCTAGTTGACTTATACACATGTGCAGGGGAAGACATCACCTTCTACTTGGAAGATTTCATCTACCACCCTTGCTCAACCTCCATGCTACTGCTATCCATCTGTCGCATGTCATCTTGTATTCCTATGTCTCCTCATCGAGAAATACCAAGCAACTCGTGTGCTCCCTATGCAAGAATAAAAAATAGAACCTCAAGGCCACCAAACTTCCTAAATATTTTCACCTCCATGCCTCTTGTATCTCGAACACCTACACCTGTTCCTATACATGTAGGTTGCATCTATGCCTGTGCCAAACCCAAAAGCAACCTCTATGCATGTTCCTGGATGATGTTACGACACCAAATCTACTACCACCAAAACCTGTTGCAAACCCCACCAAAACTAATGCCCCTAGCATCTGTACCACCATGGTCTCTTCCCCCTGTACCTATCCCATCGGAGACCCTATTGTCAACCCTAGCCTTCGAAGTCACATAGGTGCACCCTATTCCTGATCTTGGAGAAAAGGAGGGTTACCCTCCCCATTACCCTCCCTCAGTCGAGGCCAATGTTGAGAGCAAACATGAATCAAATGATCCCGAGCTTGACATGTAAAACAAGCATTCAACCTATTCAAATATCAAAATTTCTATTATTGGACTACATCTATAGTGCAAAATAAAATGAATAGAGGCAGTTTTTGCTTCAAATCCACCTCAACATAGACCCAAAGCCCAAAAGGAACTATAGTGACCATCCAAAATATGGACCTTTCCATACCATCAAGCAAACAAATCAACAAAAGGTTGCATGTCAGTAACGAGGCCGAATAACTCTAGCCACAGTGCATAGTTTGCTTGACCACAATCCTCGGGGTTGAAATCCACCCTCCACGACTGCACATAAGCTAGTGAACCCACAATGTTCCAAGTACCAAAATCTAAAACATGTTTCACAGCAGCATCTGAATTGAAAAGAAGGCACATATATTTCTCTCCTAAACTCTAATATGAGTTCAAAGATAACCCTTTAGCTTCCCAATTTAATAAGGTCCATGTATTGAAAGCTTCCTCATCAGGCATGCATTGCGGAAAAAGTTGAAATCCTCCCAATCCATAAAGGGGGGTCCTTGCAGCTAGTCCATAGATGGATTTGTGGTAGGAAACTATCTCTCCATGCGTAACCTCAACAGAGATAGCATCATGCCCAGGTACATCATCCTCCATAACTGAATCATTAGCCTCCATCACCGAAGTAGGCATTGACAAAACCTCTAGAGAGGTCTTCCCCAGATGCAAACTCTCATCAATAGGGGTTTCAGTGTCCATAGTCTCTGAACTTGCAATCAAGCTAATGACAAGTCTGCCAAACCCATTGTTGTCTTCCTGATAGTTCATCTTGACCTTCTCCCCACCAGAGAACTTGGCATTCAAGGATTGCACTAAGGTCTTTACCCTGCCAACAGTGTCAGTGTTAATAGGGATAAAATTTGGGCGACGCTCCCTTGACTAGCTCCTACGACAATACACATTTCCACACCAATTGAGCAACTTTTTCTAGCATTCCCTATGCGGTCAAAGAAGAATCCTACATTTGTACGATCAAGCTCTGTATCCCTACTGATCATGTCTATACAGGTTTGCTCACCTTTCCCTACAAGCTGCTTGCCTTCCTACAACTCCTGTACACCCTCAAAATTGGCTGCATACCCCTCATACCCTGGTCTAAGCTCCTCTCCACCCTGATCTCTGTTATCTCTGCCCTGGATCCCTTTGTTTCCACCTTTGCTTCCTTTTCTGCGGCCTCGATTTCCTCTTCAGCTTCGTTGTGCATGTAACTTATATCTCTGGAAACTATATTTGTAGTTCTGGTTATAAAGGTGAAATACTTTTGGCGGTCAATCTATTATTCTGCATGTGTTAGTTTTCTTTTTCTAGTCTTTTCCAAGTTGTACAACTTAGATCAGCATCTACTTTGCAATTTTCTTCTTTTCTAACCCCATAACCCTTGGGATTCGAGCACTGGTCCATTTAAAAGAGATAAACACCGTTTTATTTATGTTTAAAATCAATAACACTTGCAAACCTGTAAGTTTTTCTTGCATATTCGAAGGTACAGATCAATGTTGAAAAAGTCGACATCGACAAAAAGTCGGCAAGGGTCTCGAATACAACTTTTTGGCAACATCGGGGAAAAAATTCGGGAAAAGTCGGCAAACATTAAAAAATACAAAATAAATTCATTTTTTTCAAAATTTTAAACATTTAAAGCAACAATAACATCAGATAAACACATAGGACCATAAATATGGAGAAAGCGTTGATATATATCATCATCATGGACTACATGCCAAATGCAAAATGATACATCGAAGTCTATACTGTATCATGAAACATCATAGTTGTCCAATCAAGGACTCAAAAGTGGATAACCAATACAACATGACATCACATATATAAATGTATTCGAGGAAAACTAGCATCTAGCTATCTAATATCAATGCTCTCTTCCCGAGTTTTCCATTCATACTTCATATTTTTCCCTACTCCAATGATTAGGTTTATATAAGGTTTTCATAAATGCTTTTTATATGTCCCTCCATCTTATGACTTAAACCTAATTTTGAAAGGTATATTTTATTGATTTGGTTGTCAGCCATTAAACATATTTCTTGTTGTGTATTGGTGATAAATCATAGATGTATTTTTCACTCCTCCCAAATTGAATTTCCGACATGAGCCTCACATTTAGCCCTAAGTCATCTACCACTTGAAACATTGCTCTCTTTTTCCTACAATGTGCTATGATGATCACTCAAAATATGTTTGCTCAAAAATTCCCTAATAGTGAAAAAAGTAATTCAATTACTATTGTGATCTTTGATAAATGGACACATATTTTGTATAGATTATCCTTGCATGGTTTGATCTTCAAATACAAAAAAGTTTTGAAATATTTATACGGTAGAGGAAAGGTGTTAGTATACAACAAAATGGCTAAAATGACAAGTTTTTGGAAAAAGTCGGGAAAAGTTGGGACTTGCCATTTTTAGCCTTCGCGACTTCTTAAAAAAAGTCCCGACTTTTTCGAAAAAGTCACTATTTTTTGGAAAAAGTCGCGACTTTTTGAAAAGTTAAAAAGACGCGATTTTTTCCAGCCGATTTTTCAGCTTAGGGAAAAAATCACGACTTTTTAAAAGTCGGCGATTTTTCGGAGAGTTTTTCAACACTGGCACAGATCGCAGATTTGCATGGAAAACAAGGTTTAAAGGCTATTTCATGCATAAATCTGTACTTTCAGGCTTGCTGTTCATTTATTTACATGCAGTAATATAATTCCAGCAAGCTATTCTTTGCAGATCTAAGATTGATTTTGCAGGTCAAAGTTTATATTTTAATCTCTCAGATCATTCAGGAAGTCTCTCCTATGTCTAGCATGCATTGGCCCGAAGTGTAGAGGAACCAGATTGTGGTGACAACTATCCAATACCTAGTTACCTTTTAACCAGACAGTTTCAAGTGTTAACAATTGCAGTGATGATTTAATTTCTAAATTGGTGTCCAATTTTGCTGATTGACAATTATTACATAAAATAGAATATATTTCTTTAATATTCTTCTGTTGGCAAATTACAGCGAATAGAATATACACAGATCTATCTTTTTTTTATATTGTAGTCTAGCTCTATTAATCAGCATTTTATATTATGAATAATAATATTATTTGAAGTCTGAAATAGGGATGGGAATATGAGAAACAGAAGCATTATATGGACTAAAGTTAGACCTACATCCTAGCTACAATTAGTTACCTGCTACTATTACTTTATCTTGTGTTTATCATTGTATCATATGATGCAACCCATGCAACTTTTTGTGCAAATTGTTCTCCATGTTGTAAGCAAATTGACCATGCCATATTAATTCTTATTTTAAACTCTGTTGGAGACGCAAAACATGAGCATAAGCTACATAACTGGCTAACTCACCATTGGATCAACTTTTCAATACTGTGTTGGATAGATGACAACATGCTAAAAAAATACCTAATATCAAATACAAAATGAAACTTGCAGAGTTGATAGTCTTAGGATTAATCATTTTCAAGAATTTTGATATTTTTTTATGGAAAATTAAAATATGTTGGCATTTGTACAATACTAAAATGCATGAAATAACAAATTTCATGTGAAAGAAGAATCACCTTCCACAAGCAACCACAATGTCATCAAAGAAAGTAATACCAGGCACCTTCTTTTCTTCCACTTGTTGCTCTATCTCTCTCATTGCTTCTATGTAGCCCCTAAGTTAGCATTAACAGATACACAAGTCAAAATAATTGAAACCTCAACAATGCAAAAATGAAATGAAAACATAAAGGAATATTTAAGATTCTAAACAAACATGAAGAAATAAGAAGTATTCTTCAAACTTGGATAAACAACAAAATCATGCCACATGCAATATAATATACATACTTCGCAATAAATAGGAATCTTCAAAAATCAGTTGTAGAATTAACAGGGATGATGCAATGATGAAACACATAAATGACAACCCAAAAATGACAGGATTCATCTCCGAAAAAAATTCTAGCAAATTTAATTAGAAAAAATAACAATTAGATTCGAAATGTATAGAAGGTTCAACACAAGCTCAGTTTTGGTTAAGTCTCTTGATTTGAGACTAATTTAGGTATATATTGTGTACATTCAAAACAAATTTTAGCTTTAGTTTACTCATAAAGAAATTTAATTGTAGCTTATATTTATTTACTTTTAATTAAGTAAAACACAGAGACATCAAGCATAGTTAACAGATTTGGCCCCTCTTCTAGCCCAAGCCGTGTGAGACAACATGTAAGACTGTGCTCTATAGTCAGAGTCTAATATATATTTTAAAAACGTTACCATCATCAGCTATATACATTACTAGTTCATCCAAGAGTCTATGAAAAACCATATGCATAAGTACTCTTATCACCTTCAAAGTAGATTTACATCTATTTTATGTTGGAAGTTACTTATTAAGGCATGCCCCAAGGGAAAACAATGCATGATACGAACTTTTAGGAATGGTACAACATCACTAATTAATGTGTAATAAACAAACGAAACTCATTTCACAAGTAATTGCACATCATCAAGAAAGATAACCCACGTACATGAAATGTGTACAGTATAAATTACAATAAGTACCCCTTAAGAGAACATCAACAGTGATATGTTTCCTCAAAAGAGACAAGTACAAATGAGGTTCAGGCATCTTTATAAATAGTGTTAGGGTCACTTACGATGTGAACCCTGACCTGACTTGTGGCATCCCTTGGGGGAATCCACTAACACCAATGTGGTCCATAGTTGACCACTAAGGTTGTATAATACATTACTTTTAAGGGCCTTGGAGCCAAAGTTACAGGAAAATTGAGGCTCTATAAATAGGATTTGGCAAAGATGTAGAATACCTTCCTATTGGGACACAAACTCATATGCTCGCTTTTATGGCCTTTTTAAGAAGGGAATTTCCTGGCTATTACCTTGTTAGATTGTTGTAACTCTTTTTTATCCATGATGGAACTATTTGATACATTTATTAAAAAAAGGTTAAGGGCCCCTTGTTGACCATTCATGGCACCAACGTCATTACTTCATTTCATGTAATTTTATGTTTTCATTTTTTTTCCAATTTAAATTTCAAACCTTAAACATTCATTAGAATTTTATTCTTTGTTTTTTTACCTTTTATCATAGTTACCAAATTCGACCTTAAGTCTAACCGCACCTGAATCGGATTCTCGGATTCTTCCACCTCGTTTTGACTGATATAAAGTTGTTTACATAGGATAATTCAGGTTAATTAGGGTTAGGGTGCTGAATCCCCGATTCCTAATTTTGGGATGAGTGTCGCACCCATATCCGATTGCACCCACGGTTCGTGTAACCTTGCCTTTTATCATTTAGTTGCAGCACAAATTTCAATGTCATTTTTTTCTTGCAATTACAATCTTCTTGGTGCTTTTATATATTCATCCTCACTCATCTCCTGCAACAATGCTCTCTATTATTTGTGCCCTAATGATGAGTGAAGGGTCCATTTTAAACACGTCTAAAAATTTTCCACACAATTAAGACCCAAAGGCATTGATAGATGACTAAAGTTTAGCCAACATATCTCCAACATACCCCCTTAAGATTGACTTAGGCATACAAATAAGGAAAATTGGCATAAAGAATAACAGACTAAATAAATATTATATCCCAACATCCCCCTTTAATATACACTTGGGAAGTATGTGGTAAACAAAAAATTAGCCAAATAAACATTATGTTTCCGCCTAATTCGCAACTTGAGTCATGTGGCAGAAATATTGAAGCCACTAAGTGCGACCTTGGGGGCAAGCTAGAGACAAGTGTTGTCACTTAATACTCATCTCCACCATCTAGGCCAACTCCTAGCAAAGCGAAGGGGGGTGGTCCCTATAAAAAGTAAAATCTAAGTTCTTTTACTCTACGAAAGAAATGATTGATTCTAGGAGTTAATGTGAAACGAGTTAAAATTGTAACAACAAACCACTGCAAATGAATTATATTCAACAACTTTAATAATTCAAACACCATTCACGACAATATGCGAAAATTGATTTAACCATAAAAATAAGAAAGACCAGTGCCAATGAATATGGAGTGCTTGTGTATAAGGGGTGTTGTTGTAGTCTCAGTGAAAGTATTGTAATCTCTCATTGTTAAATTTTAAGATTTATTAATAAGTTGACTAAGGAGTGGGTAAATTGGGGTTTGTTTGAACAAGTCAAGTTCCCTTGAATTGAGCGCTAAAGTGGCTTTACCAAGTGTTCAACGAGGTAAGGCATAACCTGATTGTAGTAGCCCCTTGACCCCGAGTCACCCTTTGCGACCTCCCGAATTCTCAAGAAGATAACTTGTGTGGATTTTCCTCTTAATCTACTCACCACACTTCCTTTCTGAAGCAACCAGATTGATTAGACAATGTTGCAGCAGTTCAGAGCATACGAGAAGCAAGGCCTTGGTTTATTTTATTAAATCTAAATGTGATGTTTATTAACAAACCACTCACGGCTGAGAACCTCTTTCCCCCTTTCGGGATACTTGGGAGAGCACAACCGGGTTAATTTTAAAAGCTAAAAGAAATAACAAAAAGGAAATTGTTTTTTAATTATTCCTACCACGAATCTCTTTCCCCTTTCGGGTAACTCGAGAATGCGTGGGGTTAGTAATTCTTTTGCTGGAAAAGATAAAATAAACAACTACATAAGGAAAATAAAACTAAACTAGCGAAAAAATCAAAACATGAAAAAGTCACACCGACGCAAATTTCCCAAGGGGGGAAGGGGAGTGGGTTTTTAGGATCCTACTCAAAAGTTTATTAATGATAATTACAATCTCAACGAAATGCACTTTGGTCCTTATAATTTGGATCCAAAGGCTTACAAGTTCATGAAAATTTGATTTTTTATGGAAAGGGGAGCTCCGTTAGACTTCTTATGGTTCAATTTTTGGAAATTTCGCCAGAACTTCCTCCTCCTTTTTTGTTAAACCTGCAAAAACAGCAAGCAAACTTTAGTAACAAACGCCCCAAAACACTTTAAGAGTGCTTTGGGATAGTCTACAAAAATTACCGAAAAAAATTCTAGGTAAAAATAAAGCAAAACTACGTAAAAGTAACTGAGAAAGTGAGCTAGAAAGCTACTTTCTCAGAGTCTTTATTTGCCTCTTAAGGATAGCAAACAAATCTAAGCACTAGATGTTGGATATGATATAAGCTTTAAACTTTAAACTAATCAAAAAAAGTCTTACGATATGCAAATGCAAATGACTTGAATGAAAGCTTAAAGGTTAGATCTACGCTATAAATGATAGAAACTTAAATCTTTAGCTAGATCTTTGAAAAGAAAAGAAGCTAATGATCTACTTATAAATATGAAACTAAACTATAGATCTATCACTGCTTTTCAAAAGAAACGAACATAAAAAGATAGAAAATAGGGAGAAGGAAAAGTGGGAAGCTTGGAGAGAAAGAGGATCCTTGTGGGATACTAAGAGACTTTATCTGCAAGAAAAACATTAGAAGAGAAGATAGATCAAGCAAGATCTTCCAATCATCCACCTAAAGCAACCTGCACATCACAATACTTGTAAACAAAGATCAAGTCTAGAAGCACAAATGTTAGAAATCACTATGAAAACATTCATAAACAAATGAAGCATTCGGTGAGATCTCTAAACATCCATACTTAATAGATTAAAACAATAAACAAATTGTGTAATCTACCTTACAAAATTGATGCCAACTCTTCAAGCAAGCTAGACTAGATACAAAGAAAAATAATAGATCAAACACAAATTACCTCAATCAAGCTGAATGACAATTCATCCATTCATCAAAGGCACCACACAAATTGACTCCCAAAGTCTATTTTATTTCTCAGATAATCAACAATTACAATGAGCAAGCTCTTCCCAGAAAATTTCCAACTAGTTCAAAATGGGAGAAGCGTTGCTTTATTCATAGCATGAATGGCCCAAGAGGGCGAATTCCTCAACAATAGTTAACCGATGGTGAATTGGCCAAGTGTGGGAGTGAAGGTGAGTCTCATGAGCAAAACGTGGGAATATGCTTGAGTGACAACTAAGGGAGAGGCGCCACCTCTCATGAGGTAGGTGACCTCTCTCTAGTAGTTGCCACCTCTATAATCGTATTAATCAAATCGCCAATCCAAAGCATGGGCCACCACATACCCAAGATACCAAGCTTGGAGGATGGCGAGTCACCCAATCTTTGAGATAATTTGCTAGTTCCAAAACTTAATGAAATATGACGCCTTTAACCTTGGATGAAGTCGCCCATCATGGGGGACAAGATTGCCACCTCACTCAAACCTGTTTGAAACATGTTTCTTTGACTTTTTCAACTTTGTCCTCCTGCCAATTTGTGTCATCTTTAGCATTATTTTGACGTTTCGATGCTATTTTAAGAAAAAAATGCTCTTAGTGATGACTTAATCACCCGAAACAGGTGAAAAATGGGTCCCAAGGTAAAGAGGACGCTTTGAGTGTAAAACCGAGCATCCCCATGCCAAATTCTGCCTACAGATCATACTTTTATGCCCTTTACAAATTTTCCATTTAAATATTTTAAAATGGCCTAAGTTTGCAAGAAAAATTATTTTTCACAAAACTTTAAAAACATCCTAGGGGAACCTAGCACATGTCCATATGATTCAATAATAATGTCTAGCATGTTCATATACATTGACACGTGAACTTTAATAACCTCCTAAGGCCTAACCACCAAGGCGACCATTCCAGCGTTGGAGGAGCAAGTGAAAAGCTCAAAAATTATACATCGCTTATTCAACATTGCATAATTAACAAGGGAAAAAACACCTTGGAATAATCGGCTTGATAACCAAGTCTTAGGAAGTTGAGTTCTTTACAAAAAAAATCGTGCTAGTACAATTTTTACAACTTTCACGCAAGGTATGAACATGTGGTAAAAAGGTGAAAAAAAGGGCCTTGAAAAAGCCTGAATGGACTTCTCTGTAAATTTTCCTTTAAAGTTTAATGATTAATCTAGAGCTAAACAGTATATTTAATTTGTTACTGGAAAACCACACATGAACTTCTTTACTAATATGCAACGGAATATAAAATATTGAGAAATATTCATAACATCACATCACACATAGACACAGATATTTTGGGTATGGAAACACCTGGTAAAACCCAAGATGGGAAAACCGGTGCAACAGTCAGATATAGAATTTATATTATCAAGATATGGAACTTTTTACAACCAGCAGGTAAAATATACCGAACCTGGCGAATGAAACCTCAACAAAATAACTGGACAACCCAGCAGCAAAACCCAGCTACTCTACGCAGCTATACAACCCTACGTCAACAGTACGACCTGTTGTACGGAATGCGTACGGATGGTGACGTCAGCAATCCGGATCCGTATGGTAATGTACGACCCTCTTGCTGGTTGTTGCGTTGCTCTGTGTGATCAGTACGGTCCCTGCTCAGCAAAGTGAACCTGTCGGGAAACTGCTCCTCTGTCTTTTCTAGAAATTCCTCCGTCTGACTTCTCTTTGCCTATATCCTATCTGTGTACGTGTCCTCTCCACCAAATCTCCTTTTAACTTTATTGGCTAAGCGAAAACCCTAACCCTCACTATGGATCTATGGATGAGATCCTTCGGTGAGAATCAATGGCCAAGATTAGATTAGCCATCACTTAGATATTTCATTTTTCACTTTAATAAAGTGATTCTATTAAAGTCAAAATCAAATTAGAATAATTGAAGTATTTTCCTAAGTCAAAACTTAGGAAAATCACTTTAATAGATTTGGCTTTCGGTTTGGCTTTCCCTCTAGCATGCAAGGACACATGCAATGTTAGAAGACCTTCCTTGTTGTTGCTTTCTAAAACTCCCTCTCAACGAGGAAGGGATTCGATAGCAACGCCAACTTATCAATGAACTTCACAAAACTGTGTCTACAAAGTGCCTTGGTGAAAATGTTCGCCACCTGCTCATTTGTCTGTATGTACTCCAATCAAATGGTTCCTCTCTGAACACAATCTCTCAGAAAGTGGTACTCGATGTCTATGTGTTTGCTGTGGTCATGGAACACTAGATTCTCAGATAGCCCGATGCCACTCTAATTGCCACAGTGAACTACTCGATGTCTATGTGTTTGCTGTGGTCATGGAACACTAGATTCTCAGATAGCCGATGCCACTCTAATTGCCACAATGAACTACTGTAGCCTCTAGCTCACACTCGAACAACCCTGAAAGTAACTTCCTCAGCCACATGCCCTCACAAGCATCCAAACTGGCTGCCATGTACTCATCCTCTGCCGAACTCAATGCAACTGACTTCCGCTTCTTGCTGAACCAAGAAACAACCCCTGATCCAATGCTAAAACAACAACCTGAAGTAGTCTTCCAGTCCTCTACACATCCTGGCCATTCAGCATCTGTGAAGCCTGCTAACTGTAGACTCCCCTTGCGCTCATAAACCAATCCATACTCCATTGTACCTCTAATGTAGTGAAGTATGTGCTTCGCAGCTGTCCAATCCACTCTCCGAGGGTCCACCATGACCTGGCTCAAAGAGTTGACTGCAAAGCTGATGTCTGGCCGTGTGTTGACCAGATATATAAGTGATTCGATAAGCTGACGATACAAGGTAGGATCAAATCCGTCTGACCCTAATGCATCAATCTTCCTCCAGTTGAAAACTAGAGGTATGTCCATAGGCTTGCAGTCCACCATCCCGAATCTCTTCAAGATCTCTACTACATACTTCCCCTGTCCAATGAAGAAGCACCCGTCTCTCTGCCAAACTTCCAAGCCAAGGAAGTAATGCATCAACACAAGGTCTTTCTTCTCAAACTCAACTGCAAGGTTGGACTTGCAGTCGCCAATCAACCTTTCATCTCCTGTAAGAAAGAGATAATCTACATATAAGATTAGTATGAGAGGCACCTCACTTGTCAAGAAGTACAAGTTATGGTCAGCCTCACTCCACTGAAATCCCATCTCCCATAGATAGTTGTCTATCCTCGAGGTGCCTACTAGAGGCCGTAAAGAGCTCTGTGTAGCCTGCATACATGCGGCTGTCGAAAATAGTAGTCATTGATGTCAAAGAAGCTCAGTAATGACAAAGAAATTACAAAATCGAATAGAAAATCAGTGACAGGGGAAAGATCTGCAAAGCAAGCAGTGGCAAATAACAGTTCGAAGGGCCAAGAAGATTTGGACGTATCCGCAAATCAAGCAGTGGAAGTGCCAAAGAAGATTTGGACAGCCCAGATCATTCGAGAGACAAAGATCAATAGTCTATAATAAGATCCGCAAAATGGATATGCGTGGAAATTAACATTCCCAAACGTTAGAGTGAAGTGAAAAATTAGACAGTCTAGATCAATCGAGAGAAGTTGCGAAAGCCGATTTTGAGAAGATCGACGACGGTAAATGATTTCCACACAAGAAAAATGAAGATTCGAAAATCTGCATTTGATCGTAGATCAACGTTCAAGAGTGAACCCACAAGGAAATCGACGGTCCAAAAGAAATGCGGAAACAAAGTTGCGGAAGAAAATTGTGGAGGTCCAAAATGGGAAAGTGTAGTTCCGCAATCCGCATTCCACAATCTGCAATCACAAGATCGACGATCAGAAAAGAGTCCGCAAAAAATTGACGGTGCGGAAGAAAAATTGCGGAAAGTGATTTGCGGAAGTATCAGTTGAGACTTTATGAACCCGCAATCCGCAATCCGCAAGATCGACGGTCGGAAAAGAGTCCACAAAAGATCGACGATTCGGAAGAAAGAGTGCAGAAAGGGAATTGCAGAAGTAACGGTTGAGACTTTATGAAACCTGTAATCTGCAAGATCGACGGCCAAAAGAGAGTCCCCAAGATATCGACGGTGTGGAAGAAAGATTGCGGAAAGGAAATTATGTAAGTGTTTTCAAGAAATTTGGAAAACCCACAATCCGCTATCTGCATCTAATCTAAAGATCGACGATCAAGAAAGAATCCGCATGAGATCGACGGTGCGGAAGAAATCTTGCGGAAAGCAAATTGCAGAAGCACTTTTAAGGATTTTGGAAAACCCGCAATCCGCATCTGATATCAGATCAACAGTCTAGGAAGAGTCCGCAAGAAATCAACGGTGCGGAAAGACCGTTGCGGTTAGGTAGTTGCGAAAGGACCTTTTGAGAAAAGTCAAACCGCACGTCCGTAATCCACAATCCGCATCAGATCAACGGTCAGGGAAGAGTCCACAAGAAATCAACAGTGCGAGAAGGTTGTTGTGAAAAGCCAATTGCAGAAAGCAAAGGAAACTGCGGAAGGTCGTGCCTGGAAAATTAAATAGGAAAAAATCGATTAACAGAAAACTAGTTTCAAATTAGTTTAGTTGTCTTGGAGAGTTACGATGAAGATGGGTGATTGTTGAATGTTTGAGGGTATATAAACAATAGTTTAGAGCTTCAAATATTTGTCTCTGCACTTTCAATTTACAGATCGATTGAAGTACAGTCAGAGATCAAATTATCATAAGAGGGAGGTTGGGAGGCGCTAGGGTAAGCAACATGCTTACTAGGGGGTTGTAGCCTCCTTCCAGTAGTAGCTGGTAAATAGGGTGTCGTAGCATCCTTTCAGTAACAACTGATAAAACCATGGGGTCGAAGCCTCCTTCCAGTAGTTGTTGGTAAATAGGGTGTAGTACCATCCCTGTCTGTAGTAGCAGGCAAAAACTATTTGTAAATATAATTTTGCATTAATAGGAAGTATTGGTGGTTTACCCAATTGGGCTTCCACGATAAATGTGTTTTGTGTGTTCTTATTGATCATGTGTGCTAAAAATAAATTAAGAGTGTTGTAAGATAGTTAAAAGTTATCAATACTGATTCACCCCCCCCTCTTAGTATTGTCCAAATTTCCAACAGCGTCTCCTTGTTTTCCACATCAAACCCCTATGGTTGCTCAATATATACCTCCTCCTCTATCACTCCATTGAGGAAGGCAGTCTTGACGTCCATCTAATGAACACGCCAACCCATCTCTGTTTCTAAAGAGATAATGGTCCGAATAGAAGAAAACCTGGCAACAGGGGCAAAGGTCTACTCATAGTCAATACCCTCCTTCTGTGAAAACCCCTTTGCCACGAAGCGGTCCTTATACTTCTCCACGCTTTTGTTTGCTGTATGCTTCACCTTGTAGATCCATCTAGATCCCACCACCTTTTTCCCTTGTGGCCTTGGCACAACCACCCATACCTGGTTTTTCATGATGGAGTCATTCTCCTCAACCATAGCCTCCTGCCACACATAATGTTGTGCAGCCTCCTCAAAGCTGGAAGGTTCAGAGTTGATCAATTCTGTCATCAGTGCCAAATAGATGAGTCTCTCTGGTTGTTTTCTCCGCCTCATGGATCTCTATGGAGGATCAAACTGCTTGGAATCCTAAACTATGGACCTAAACCACTTAGGCCTTGGCCTTGTGTATACTTGCTGCAGCTGCTGGATATCTGTCTCCTATTGCAGCTCATCCTATAAGTCAATGACTGAAAGATCCTATTCTCTAAGTCAATGACTGAAGCATATTTTTTGTAGATCTTGGTCTTAAATTTATTGGTTACCTTCTCCATGTTTCCATGATATGCAACGTTGAGGAATTGAAGTACTCTTAGATCCATTCCAGTGATAATGATAACATTTTTTCAGATTGGCCTAAAAAAGAAACCATTACAGGAGTTTATAATGAAACTTATGATGAAAGTTGTAATAATGATAGCTTGGAAGGTTTACTGCCTTGAAACCTTTTTTCTTAAGGAGATGATTGTTGAACATGAGGAGGACGATTACAGCCAGGGATGTGATATCAGCAATGAAGACACTCCTCCATGCTCTCCACATGGCAATGAATGCTTGAGAAGTTGGATCCCCTGTGATATTTTTGAAACCCAACTTTTTAAAGAGGTTGTTATGATGATGAAAAGGATAAGCATAACCAAGGACTTAGTACCAGTGATGAAGATTTTTCCATATATGACATAGATGGGGAGGATGACTATTGGACTTTTATTGAAAATCCAATCTATGAGACTTTTGAAAATCTTTTTGAGAATCCCATTTATGATATGACCAACGAGGGGAGTGTTTATTTTGAGACTTATGAAAGTTGTAAGGAAGAGCATTCAAAATTGTCATATGATTAGTCAAATTTATATTTGAGTATCTGTAATGAGGACTTAGAGAAGCAATGTTGTGAAAAGTCAAATCGGATGTAGTCAGTAGAAGATCAATCTCAGCTATCATCTTCGCATGCAGAAGCGCGTTATGATTCAGAGCAGCTTGGGGCTTATACACAGAGTTATCATTCGATAAACCTTGATGACCAATATGATGGCACAGTTAATCTGCCTCATTATGTCAATGTGAACATTAGTCCTATCCAATCGTGGATAGAAGAAGCTTGCAGGAGGACTTACCAACATGGGAAGTAGTTCAATGAAGTTTTACGTGCGTATGATCTCCCATCCATCCCTCCCATCTTGAATATTCACACATGTTCACATTTCTTGAATAAGTTATCTTTGTTTTGGCTAGTAACCAAACATAAAGGAGAAAAAATTTATATTGATGAAATGTTAAGGTGGATGCATTGGATTTATCATTTTAATTACCATTTTGATTATGTTATGCCTAAGTCACCTGAGACGAGGACACGGGACACGAAGGACACAGGGATTCGAGTGTCCAACACAGACACGGTGACCCCCAGAATCAAGACACCTAGGACACATTTTATATGTTGAATTTTTAGCATTAGCATAAACTTAAAAAAATTGCAGATGAACTTAAACAAATCAGCAGTGCAGTAAAAACACATTCATCACATCAGCACACATGGACACAATATTTTTCACTGGGGAAACCTTCAAAGGACAAAAACCCCAAAAGCATTAATAGCCCATCTCGTGAATGAGATGACTCAAAAAATTTCTTCAAAAAGTTCCTTAATTCTAGATCTAGAATTTACCCATAGTACTGTAAAATTTATCAGTAAAAATCAGACTGATAATTTTACCCACAATTTCCAGAATTACAAAAATTTCCCAAATTAGGGCTTTTTCAAAAAACAAAAATTTTCTCTCTTGTCTGCAAAAATCAAACTATCCACGTCAAATCTAAAAATACCTAACTGGTTGTACCTTATTGTTGTACAGCTGTACGGATCTGATTGTAGGGCTGCCTGTTGACTGTTCTGTTGCCCGATCTGCCCGACTTGTCTTTTCTTTCTGCCCGGAGAGAGAAAGATGGACAACCCGTGAGGAGAGAGGAAGGGAAAAGATGGCTGCCCCCCAAAAAAGGAAAACTGCCCCAAAAACAAAATGGTGAAGGTGGTTGTCCACAAAGTGCTGAAGATTGATTTTCTGATAAAAACCCTAGCCGAGGGTTTGCTGGAAATGAATGCCCTAGCTAAGGCAAAACAATCTTCAAGAAGACTTCAGTAAAATAGTAGCATCACCTGTGAGAGAAAACTTGTGTTGTAAATGAGAAGACTTGATCTTCTTTTATAGCCTTTGTTCACCTGTAAGCGGACAAGATTAGGAAAAAATAAAAATAATAATATTTTATTCTTTTCCTAATTTCACTTTCACTTTTACCAAAAAAATGTACTTTTATTTTTCCTTTAACTTTACCAAAAGTTCTTATTTAATTTTGATTCCACCTGTGGTCTTTTTCTTGTGGTACAAAAGTCTTTATTTAAATTGACTTTTGACTTTGACCTTTTTCCAAGTGCCCCTATGGTCATTACCTGTGGTACCTTTTTTATTTCAAAAGTACATCATCATAAACCAAGAGAGTTACTAATGCTTTTACCTCACACACTATGTTACACCTAGATCTGGTACTAGGGTAACTTAACCAAGGGTAGCTAATCCTTGGAGAAGCACACCAAGCCCATAGATCAAGGGTCAAAGTGCCACACACATGCCCAGACCCAGTCTAGGGCAGTGTCTTCATTCTCCAAGAGAATGGCTACTCAGAACTAAGCTAAGTCTACCAGTGCCAGACTGGTCTACATGGTGGTCCCAGACCAGATGTCTACTTAACACAAGGTTGAGTCTACCCAAGGCAGATCTGGGTCTATATCATGGTCCCAGACCAGATATCTACCATTCAACAAAATGGTCACTCAACACTGGGTTGAGTCTTCACCGTGGTCTTGGACCAGGTGGTCCCATTCTCCGAAGAGAAGGGCTCTCGATGCTGCTCAGAAAAATCAACACTCCCTCTCAACGAGAGAGGCATTCTCTGCCATACCAAGCTTGTCACGAAAGTACATGAACTTTGATGTTGTTAGGGGCTTGGTCAAGATATCTGCAATCCGTTCATCTGTACGAATGTACTACAACTTCAGAGTACCTCTCTGCACTAGGTCTCTGATGAAATGATACCTCATTTCAATATGTTTCGATCTGTCATGAACACTAGATTCTCTTAAAGCTTTATGCAACTCTGATTATCACAATGGATGATCGTTGAGTCAAGCTTTACCTCGAACAGATCAAATAACAACTTTATGAGCCAAACTGCTTCCTTGTAGGCATCGCTTGCAACAATATACTCTGCCTTAGTTGTACTCTGAGCTACGAAACCCTGCTTCTTGCTGGACCAAGAGATCATAGTTGATCCTATACTGAAGCAATAACCAGAGGTACTTTTCCGGTCGACTGCACTACCAGCCCAATCTGAATCTGAATATCCAGATAACAATACTCCACTGCTAGAAGTATACCTGAGCCCATAAGTGATAGTCCCTCGCACATATCTGAGTACATGTTTGGCAGCTACCAATTGTATGTGCTTCGGATCTGACATGAACTGACTTAGTGCATTCACTGTGTAGCAGATGTCTGGTCTCGTATGCATGAAATACATCAGGGAACCAATGAGTTGTCTGTATAGAGTAGAATCCACATTCTGTAAACTAGAGGCTGAGTCCTGCAACTTTGTCAAGTTGGTAGTCGTTGGTACGCTCATGGACTTGCAGTCCTGCATCCCAAATCTCTGCAAGATATCCACTGCATACTTCCCTTTTGTCAGGAATATCTCACCTAGCTTTTGCCAGACTTCTAAGCCAAGGAAGTAATGCATCAATCCGAGATCTTTCATCTCGAATTTAGAGGTAAGCTCCCTCTTACACTGGTCTATCAACTGTTCATCACCTATAAGAAACAAGTCATCTACATATAGAACAAGTATGAAGACATAATGATGAACAACTTTAAAGTACAACTTAGAATCAACTGTGCTTTTGGAGAACCCCAAGCTATGGAGAAATCCATCCATTGTGGCATACCAGACTCTCGAAGCCTGTTTCAATCCATACAAGGCTTTCTTCAGTTTACATACATGGGTCTTCTTCCCATGAGTAACAAAGCCTTCAAGTTGTTCAATATAAACCTCTTCCTCAATCTTACCATTGAGAAAGGTTGTCTTTACATCCATCTGATGTAACTTCCATTCGAATATTGCAGAAAGTGAAATGATGGTTCTGATGGTAGTGTACCTGGCAACAGGTGCAAATGTCTCGTCATAGTCAATGACTTCTTTCTAAGTGAAGCCACGAGCTACGAATCTGGCTTTATACTTCTCCACACTGCCATCTGCAACATGCTTGATCTTATAAAGCCATCTGGAAGTCACTACTGGCTTTCCTGTAGGTCTGGGAACAACTTCCCAAACATCATTTTTCATGATTGACTTATACTCTTCAATCATGGCATCAACCCATACCTGTTTACTTGTTGCTTCTTCGTACGATGAAGGTCTTAAACTGATAAGCTGACTCATAAGACCGGAGTACTTCTGTGGTCTTATGCTTTCTCTGAAAGTCCCTGGAGGAGCTTTATGCTTTTCGGCTTCTTATACCGTTTCTCGGTACCAAGCAAGTCTCCTTTTGGAAGGAGGAACTTCAAGTAGTTCTTCTAATGGACTTTCAATGTTCTCAGGAACATCTAGAGTTTGATCATCAAACTCTTCCTCCCTTTGAATTTCTGAATCTAGAAACTCAAGTGGAGCAACTGCACCTTCCGGTGAAAGCTCTAGTGTTTCACGAAACACTGCTTCCTCATGGAAGATCACATCTTTGTTGATCTTAATGTACCTCTGTCCATGTATATATACTCGATAAGCCTTCGAGCAATCACTGTACCCAACAAATAAGCCTTTCTTACCAGAAGGCTCTAGCTTGGCCCTCTTTTCTTTTGGCACATGAACATACATGTGATGAACTGCAGGTTTCTTCTTGGTGAAGATTTCTTCTGGAGTCTTCTCACCCAAGATAGCATGAGGGCTTCTGTTCTGGATGTACACAACAGTTCCTGTAGCTTCAGCCCACAAAGACAAAGAAAGATCTAGATCAGAGATCATGGCTTTAGCAGCATCACAGATTGTTCTATTCTTCCTTTCTGCAACCCCATTGTGCTAAGGATTGTAAGGTACTGTTAGCTCTTTCTTGATTCCTGCTTCTCGACAAAAATCATCAAAGTCATTAGATTCATACTCACCTCCGTTATCTGATTTCAAGATACAGATGTGTCTACCAGTCTGATTTTCAATCAGTGTCTTGAACTCTTTGAACTTGTCAAAGGTTTCGCTCTTGGCCTTGAGGAAGTAAATCCAAGACTTCCGAGAGTAGTCATCAATAAACAAGACATAATATAAACACCCACTCAAGGAGGGTGAAGACATGGGCCCACAAATATCAGAATGAATCAAATCCAAAATGCCTTTAGATCTACTCTTGCTTCTGGGAAAGGATTTCTTAGTGTTCTTACCTAGAGCACATCCTTTACAGATTCCTTCATGTTTTAGAGAAACTTCTGGTATACCTGTGACCATCTTCTGCAATCCTGGGAGAGCTGTGTAGTGAAGGTGTCCAAACCTTCTATGACAAAGTTCACAAGGATCAACTGAGTGATGTACCAAAGCATGAGTGGAGACTTTGGAAGCCTTGTAAAGGTCTCCCTCTCGAACCCCAATTTGTACTGCAGAGTCTAAATCTGTGTCCTTTGCCGATAAAAAGACCTTCTTGTTCATAAAGAGGACTCTGTGGCCCTTGTCTTCTAAACCAGCAACAGATAAAAGATTCTTCTTTAAACCAGGAACATAAAGAATATCATCAATATGAAGAACTGTACCTGAGTCAAGTTGAAGTGAAGTTGAGCCAACTCCTTCAATCTTGTAAGTGGAGTCATCTCCAAGTTCTACCTGAGTGGTGAACTTCTTCTTTCTGTAACTGGTAAGGGTACCACGGTTACCTGTCATGTGCCTGGAGGCACCACTGCCCACCAACGAAGAAGTGGAGCAAGTTGAGAAAGAACCAGTTAGAGCAGAAATCAAATAGTACTCTCTTCTAGGCTCATCAATTTTATTAGCCTTGATTTTCTTCTTCTTCTTTGGTTCTTCATCTTCTTCTTCCTCTGCTTCTGCAACACATGCCTGAAACCTTCTCTTGGGTTTCTTCTTGTTCTGCCAGCAGTCTCTAGCATAATGTCCAAATTTGTGACAAGTATAAGATTCAATCTTAGACATGTCAGAAAACTTACCCTGAGGTTTCTTCCCTTTCTTTTGCTGAGGGAAAGGTTTCTTGAACCTTTTGGTCTTTGCTGCAAGTGCAAGGTTATCCTGCTTGATTACCTTGTCAATGTTCCTTGCTTTTTCTTGTATACAATCATGCCAAAGCCTTTCAAAGGTTGGCTGATTTTCTCGTCCACAAACGGATGCCATGAAGGTTTCCCAAGAGCTTGGGAGACCATCAACCACTGTTTGTACAAGATCATCATCATCAACAGTAACACCAATAGCAAGGAGTTGATCTCTTACCTGTTTGATCCTGGTGAAGAAGGAACCAACACTTTCATCTTTGCTCAGCTTCAAAGTTCATAGCCTCTTCTTCAAGACTCTCTTTTGACTGGGAGCCTTCTTTTCATAGAGGTTTACCAACGCATCATAGCATTCTTTAGCAATCTTCAAGGATGTGATGTTAGGCATCAATTCTTCTTTGATAGAATCATAAATAACTCTTCTAGCCTTACCTTGCTTCCTCTTGTAGGAAAGCCTACCAGCATTTGTAGTTGGCTCTTTTGTGACATTAAGAACAGTGTAATCCAAGTCATTCTCATCAAGAATGGTTGTCAACCTGGCCTTCCAGGAATTGAAGTTTGCTGAACCAGAGAGCTTCTCTTCCAGTTTGAAACCAACAATAGACCTCTCTGTCACTTATCCAAATGTTAGATCTGCAAATCTTATTCCAAGATCTAGTGAGAAACAACAGTAGTGTCCCTTTACTGTGTTTTCACAAGCTAAGCTCTGATACCATGTTGAATTTTTAGCATTAGCATAAACTTAAAAAAATTGCAGATGAACTTAAACAAATCAGCAGTGCAGTAAAAGCACATTCATCACATCAGCACACATGGACACAATATTTTTCACTAGGGAAACCTTCAAAGGACAAAAACCCCAAAAGCATTAATAGCTCATCTCGTGAATGAGATGACTTAGAAAATTTCTTCAAAAAGTTCCTCAATTCCAGATCTGGAATTTACCCACAGTACTATAAAATTTATCAGTAAAAATCAGACTAATAATTTTACCCACAATTTCAAGAATTACAAAAATTTCTCAAATTAGGGCTTTTTCAAAAAACAAAAATTTTCTCTCATGTCTGCAAAAATCAAACTGCCCACGTCAGATCTAAAAATACCTAATTGGCTGTACCTTGCTGCTGTACATCTGTACGGATCTAATTTTATGGTTGCCTGTTGACTGTTCTGCTACCTGATCTCCCTGACTTGTCTTTTCTTTCTGCCCAGAGAGAGAAAGATGGACAACCCATGAGGAGAGAGAAAGGGAAAAGATGGCTGCCTGGAAAAAAGAAAAAAAAACTGCCCCAAAACAAAATG
Organism: Pseudotsuga menziesii; assembly: GCA_001517045.1. Lineage (NCBI taxonomy): Eukaryota > Viridiplantae > Streptophyta > Pinopsida > Pinales > Pinaceae > Pseudotsuga > Pseudotsuga menziesii. The sequence goes on from LPNX010418344.1 coordinate 256,164, forward strand.
TTGAAGGTGGTCGTCCATAAAGTGCTAAAGATTGATTTTTTGATAAAAACCCTAGCTGAGGGTTTGCTGGAAAGGAATGCCCTAGCTGAGGCAAAAACAATTGTTGCAGCTGCAACAAATTCCCAAAATTCCCAAAATTTTAGGACCCTCCTTTGCTTCGATTAGTTCTTTGTCCTTGAGTTAATTCTAAATGCTTGGATTGAGCTACCAATTGTTTTTGATTCCTCCTCTGATGCTTGAAGTAATCCACTGTTTGATCAAGCTTTATCGCTGCCTTTGAATGCATTTAAAGCATGCCTGAATCGGATGTTATTTTGGTCAATGCCCCGCCGTTGCGGGTGGATCTTTGTTTTGGTCTTCCGCCGTTGCGGAAAGAAATACACTTTCGTCCTCCGATCCATTGGTTTTCACATCAGCCGATCTTTTGGTTTATGTCGGAAGGATTTGTCTTTTCTTTCTCCGCTGTTGCGGACGGAAAACCACTTCCTCTCCCGATCGTTGCTTCAATGTTCCGTTTCCCGCCTGTGTTATTTTGCCGATCCCGTAAGTCGGGGGGCTTCCGCCATTGCGGCTGCGGAAGGCTTTTGGTTTCGGGATGTTTAAGTCATTCATTTCCCGCCGTTACGGAAGGCCGCATCTTTTGTGGCTCCGCCGTTGCGGCTTCCAAAGCTCTTAACTCTCCAAGCCTTTAATGTTTTCGCTTCCGATTCAAGTCCCGATGTTGCGGACGGTGGTACGCTTTACGGTTCCGCCGTTGCGGATGAAAGAAGCACCAGCCCTTCCAATGCGGAGTCGTTTCGCTTCCGATTCAGATTTTACCCGTTGCGGATCGATTTACCCTCCGCGGCTCCAGTTTCACTTTGGTCCCGACGAATAGTCTTCCGAGGTTCCGCTAAGTATGGTACGCGGATGGCTTAGCACTTTGGCCATCCGCCGTTGCGGAAGAAAGTTGGCTTTCAGTTTCCGGTCCAAAAGTGGTCCGCCATCCGATATGCCGCGAGTGTTGACCTTATATATACGGGGTCGAGGGGTTTATTATTCTAATGTTATTTTTAACTGTCGTGCTCTGTCGCTATCGTGCTGTCGATCGCTCGAGTTTTTTCGAACCCCATTGCTGGTACACACATCCAGGTGGCAACTGTAGAAGCCTGATCGTCTTCCTCCCGCCATACGCGTCGATTACACATCAGTGCCAGGTAGGCTTCGTTTGCCTTTCCTCTTTCCGTTTGAACGTTTGGTGGTTTTATTTTCTACGGTGGTTTGTTTCCCCGGCCGTTTTCCTCGTCCCGTTAAATTATATACCTATATAGGTGAAGATTTTTATCTTAACTGTCTGTGGGGGGCGATTTGGCCCTTAGAGTATTTTTTCCATACCGCCGTTGTCATGCGACCCTGCACGTAGAGAATTAGGGGGTCTGGTGCAGACGGTCGTTACGCTGTTTGCACCAAACCACCCTGTATGATGATGTATGGTGGAGATAGGTTTGCCATGGCCCTTCCTTGTGGATTTGGGACTGTTTGATCCGTTTTTGGGTTTCCTGCATCGTTTAAACCCCAATCGTTTTCGTCCTATACGTTTCCGCCCGACCCCGTTCGAGCTCAGCGTCGAATTCCTAGCTGATTGAAAGGGATATGCCACTGCTCTTAGTTTATTAACCATGAGTGCGTGGGCAGGGTTTTGTTAAGGCGTCGTTGAAAACCTGCATAACCGCTACTGTCTTTCCCACGCAGCAAGATGACCATGGCATGCATAGAAAGCCGAAATGTGTTGCATATTAATGTAGATCTATTTCCGTCCCAAATGTGGTTGATAGAATTGTTTAAAATCATACAGCAGTGATAGCTTGCACAGTTTACTGCATATAACTATTTCCCATCATGCTAGATATAGACAAAGTCATTGAATGATGCGCACTGTGTTTCAATAGCTCAGTTAGTTAGGCCACTTCAGCTTATATACATGTATATATTTGCTTCATTGACTGATTGCTATCATGTTAAACATAGAAGAAATGGCACACTACACATTGATGTATACCAGTTTGTCACTCAGCCAAAAGGGCTTAATGTTACAATTTTATGACAGGAAGAGCTCACAATGTCAAAGAGACAAAAGAAGAAGACCCCGGTGGTGGAAGAAGAGCCCGAAGTAGAAGTTGTCACTAAAACTGAATACATATACGAAGACACTAAGTGCATTTCTGGTATCGAACCTGAATACCAGTGGGGGGAAGTATATAGACTAATCACACGCAGAGAGGTTCCTGACATGGGCTTAGAAGAAGAGTCCATATATGCCAACATAGAAAGATCTTCACTGATGAAGATCGCCACCAGACCGGAGTTGTTCCCATGCTCTGAAGTAATCGGTTGGATTTTGCCCCGGGCAGATGTCACAACAATGATTCTGGAAAATGTTGAAAGACAGGGCTATGCTGCATATAGCCCTGGATATGTAGCGTTGGCTTACCACCTGCCAGAAGCCCAAGTATTTTTATCTGATGATTGGCTGAACAATATTAGAATGGACCTGGTAGAGACTCTTAAAAAGATGCTCTTGCAGGGAAAACATTACAGATACAGACCGACGGGTGATTATGATACAGCAAGCTTAAGGGTCCCCTATAGGTTCATAGCTTTAATGCTGAACAGGATTTTTGGAAGAGCACATGGTAGGTTCTTCAAGTTAGAGTGGATACCCATCATTTTTCATGTTGCAACCCAGGGGACAATTTTTGACTGGGCTAGCCTTGTATCAAATAGTCTTTCAGCCTCCTTGGCCTTAGCTTTGGGAGGAGTGACCCAAAAGAGGTCTGAGTTCTATATGAGTTCCATACTCATCGATTGCATATTGTGTAATCAGCCTTTCCCCGGACTCAGGTGCATCTGGGATAGGGAAATAATGCCTGTCTATGCTGCCTATAAACCGCTGTGGGCACACAAATATCACAGCCATTATCGAGAAGTATGTGAACACTTTATCATGCCCTTATACACACTCATTTTCCTGAAGGAGTGTGATTGTATGTCGGAGGAGGCACTGCAAGTAATAGAGGAGTTTGCAGACTACTATTTGACTGAAAATGGCCTGTATTTCAGGATGTTTGGAGGTTCGAGAGCACCTTCCCTGCTGCCCAAATACGCAACTGATTACATTATTCACAAGGAGGCAGTCAGACAAGTGTTCCTGGATGGAATAGGCAGCTTTCTGTTTGAGCACAAGAAGACCGCCTATCCTCCTTTGCCCTTCAGGTTAGGAAGCTACAAGTTTACCAGAGTAAAAAAGGCTGATGAATTTGTAGAAGAGCTGGGAAAGTTCCATTTTGGAGAGATGCCCTTCCGTAGGAATGATACTCACGGTAAAGTGGCTGAACACTGCAAAACAAACAATGTGCATTTTGAGTATGCCCACCATTGGGATCGGGAAGAATCCATCTTCCGAAATGCAGTAAACATGACAGCCTTGAGAAGAAGGTTCAAGAAGAAGATAACCACCAAAGGTGGGAAGGGAGATGAACAAGCAAAGGCTGAGGAAGAAGCAAAGAGAAGAAATGAGGAAGCCCAGAGGTTGGCACAGGAAACTGCAGGGTGGCTACACACAGAAGAAGAAGGAAAAAGGAAAGCTGCACAAGAGGCAGCCAGGAAGGCGGAAGAAGATGCAAAGAAAGAAGAAGAAGAAAAGAAAAAGAAGCTGGATGAGGAGCTCCAAAAGCAAGAAGCTGAAAGGCTAAAGCTGACACAGACAGAGCAGTCAGCTTCTGAAACAGCTGTAGGGCAGACCCAGGACGTGGAGAACCCCGAGGTTCAGGACCCACAAGTACCTGCTGCCAGCACACCCATGGTCCCCACACTCAAGCTGGTCCCCTTTGTACAGAGGGTGGGTGAAGAAGACCCGGATTTCAACACTGTTTATTATGATAGGGCAACAAAGAGAATAATGAAGAGAACAGAAAGGAGATTTGAAACAGAAGGTTTGCCTGGTAAAATGATAACGGATATGCCTGTTATGTTGGGAACAGACCAAGATCCGAGATTCACCATTAGAGCCGGAGCAGCACTGATTCAAGCTTCGGAGGATAATGTGGGCAGGATTATAACAAACTTAAAGCTATCCAAAAGTTCTTCTGCTCAATTGAAAGACACCTTGAGGAAAGAGAGAGAGGAAGGCAATAGGCTGAAGCAGAAGTATGAAGACATGCAGAGGGAGATAAAGGCTTCTAGGGCTGAATTGCAGGCCCTCCAAGTAGAAAGACAGGTTATGGAAACTACACAAGAGGCTCTGGAGAAAGTGCAGAAAGAATGTCAAGAGCTAAGGAGTGAAAAGAAACAGCTGCTGGGAAAGGTAGAAGAGTTAGAAGAGCAGCAAAAGATTATCTTGCAGGCCAGTGAGATGCACTCCCAAGAACAGAAAGAGAAACATCAAGAGCAGATTTCTTCTCTGACAACTGCTCTGGAGGAAGCAAGGGAGCAGCAAGTTAACCTCCAACCATTTAAAGAGCATGTCTTGGCCTAGAAGGCTAAAATGCTGCAGCTACAAACTGCTATAGAAGGAGAGAGGTGCAGAGTACTGCAGATAGATGGCAGATTGGAGGAAATCTTGGAGACCTCTTCTTATTTCGTTGATAGATCTCAGGACGTCCTTGAAGTCCTGACTGCAAGAATGGCGAGGCTGGCAAACAATGAAGAAACTCCAACAGAACTACCGTCAAAAGATCAACAGGCCCTCAAGCGGGATTATGACTTAGTGGAATTCGCTATCAACACCACAGAGGATTTCAAGAAGACCGTTAAAAAGACAAAAGGAGCATGCACCAAGTTTTTCAGAAGGCTTCTCATTACCTACAACCGGTGCCAAATAGAGGCCGAGCAGAGGCTTGAGGCTTTCCCAGATCACAACGCCTTTGTAGAGCTGTTGCAGAAGAGGTACCAGGAAGAGGAAGCTAAAGTACAGCAGATTAAAGCCATGAATGATCAGATCCTGAGGAGCGAAGTAGACCATTCAGCTATCAGCGTGCAACTTCTGGAAGATCAGCTTCGATTGAGTGCAGCCAGGATTGAGGCTATAAAGAACCAAGCTGCTAAGTTTGAGATTAATATTCAGTTTCTAGAGCCTTGTGCGTTTGAGGGCATCGCCTCTGAAGCTGCAAAATGGAAGAAATTTCTAGATGCCCAAGTGGGACCCTCCTCGTAAAGGGTTGGTCCTTTTTTTTAATTTGTAATGATTTTGTAAATCTTTGAGAAAAGTCAAGCGTTGGGAAACGAAGAGTTGGGAAGCCCAAAGGTTACTTTGGGCAGCCCAACCGTCTCACCTTTTTGTATAAATGTAATAGACTAAGAGGGAAGAAGGACTTTTTCCCAGTTAGACATGAAAAGCTATATTGTAAGAAGAACTATTTCTCTTTGCAATAAAGAAGTATTGTTTGCCTGTTGGAGGAAGATTGGTGGCATTTTCAAATGTTATGCTGTGGATGGCTGAAAGATGAACTATGTTGTTTTTCCAGCTTTGTGTCCATTAACCGTGAGATCGTTCTAACTCTCAGGACCTATGTTCTTGTTTAAATGATTTCTGGTTTATTTTGTGGAATTACCACCATGAGTAATGTATGTTGTTCATAAAACAATTAGCTATCTGATTGTTGAAATATCTTTAATCATTCATGTGTTGTAGGATGAAATATCAGCTATCTGTAATTTCTCTTTATGATACATGCACAATTCACATTACTCACAAATAAGTTAAAGTTTGCTCCCCGGGGATAGATAGATAGATAGATAGGTAGCTAGTTAGTTTTATTTCTGCATATGTGATTTAGATGCTTGCGAGTCCTAAGACGAGAGGTAAGAACCTGCGTATCGCATTGTGAACGCTCCTTGTATCTTAATCACCCTGCATGGTTAATTAGGCATTTGCATATCATACTTAAGTCAAAAATACAAAAATATACACGGTGGACCGGGCCGCAACCGGTAAAACCTTTGTTTTTGTTACTTTGACCTACGGTAGCCGGACCGCAAACCGAACGGATTCCCATTACCAAACAATCACAAACTAGTTGGGAACGTTGACTGGGGAGAATCCCTTTCTGTTGTTGCCTGCGAATTTCCAGGCCTCAACAGTTCTGGCGCTAGAAGGAGGGCCGCCAGTGCATGGCTTGCCGTGGAAAATTATTTTCCCAAGATTACCTTACCAACAGATGTTTTGAAGCTTGTAACCTGACCCGAGTACTTACAGGTTTCGGTTATACCTTTGAAGTAAGAAAACCTGTTCTCACCCTACGTTGCTCTTTACTCAGACTTTGTTCTTTTACCTGTGCTCATGGCTGGTGTAATTGTGAATCAGCCCAACCCATTGCCTGCTTGGAAAGCTAGAACCCCTTTGAACCTCACCCCTCCATTACATAACCTACCTCAAGCTTTTGATAAGCTGCTGCCTAAGTTTGACCCCGAGGAAAGGATTGCTGTAGATGACCACTTACAAAGTTTCTATTTGGCGGTAGAAGGGTTAAGGGCTGGGGAGTACAAAGATGTTGTATGTAGATTATTCCCTCATACCTTGAAAGGGGCAGCTGCTTCATGGTACTTTGCCCTGCCCGCAAACTCGATCCCAGACTGGAATATTTTTGAAAGAATATTCAGAAATAAATACACAGCCCAAAAAACACATGCCTCATTGATGAAAGGTCTTGGTTTGTTAAGAAAAAAGAAGAATGAGAAGGTACATAGTTTCACTCAAAGATTTTCAATATACCTAAAGAACTTTTCTGAAGCTGACAGACCCTCAGACAAAGTCTTAGTTGAATATTATACCTCAGCCCTAGGACCTGAGCTGGCCATGTTTGCCAAAATGAAAGCCAAACCTACATTGGTAGAGACTTATGAAGAGGCAAAAAGGGTAGAGGCTGAAAGGGAAAGTGTAGAAGATTATCCTGATTTACCTGGAGAGAAAACTACAAATAAAAGAGCTTTATTGCTGTCTAAACCTAAAGAGGAGCAATCACATGATTTTGAGGGAATGCTGAAGATGATGCAGAAACTATCCAACCGAATAATAGATCTGGAAAAAGAAAGAGAAAAGCGGAAAACTTACAAACCATACTATCCAAAAGAAGAGGATAGCAACCAATGGAAAATCCCTCCCCCAAATTTAGCCTCAATGAATATAACAGAAGTGGGAGGGGACAATTTCTGCACTTTTCACCAACAACCTCATTCGGAAAAGAAGTGCCCTCAATGGTTGAATTCGATGACATTGGTTATGAGTCAGTTGCTAGATTCTAAATTGACCAAGGACAGTGGTAAAGAGGAAAAGAAAAATCAGACTATGGAGAAACAAGATACTGACACCTTGTTTTCATGGGATGGTATCTCGCTGTTTGACACTGAAGAGAGCGCTCCCAAAACTGAATGCACACCTACAGCAACAAAGGACATGGATTTAACAATTTCAAAGATCAAAAGATTGCAAAAGAATGTCAAGAGACAGGCAGATGTCAGTAATAAAGATAAACCACCTAAAGTCACTACTTTCAACCCGGAGACAGAACCAATCATTGAGCCTGTCAAACCTGTGGAAGATGTTGAGGAAGAGAACGTTGGAAAAGCTGAGGAAGTTAAAAAAAAGATACCCCCCGAAAACCAATTGTGGAGGAAAAGGTCAAATCAACTGGGGAAAGGAAAACTAGCACCCCACCTTTCCTTTTGACTCTGGAGATTTTGAACCATAAGGTGCATAATTGTCTGGTGGACTCTGGATCATCGATGAATGTTATGCCTCTTGCAATCTGCAAAAACTTAATGGGCAGCTAATACCTACCGATTGGGACGTCACTCAACTAGACAAGACTAGTGTCAAAGTGGTGGTGGAGATGAAGAATGTTCTGATTCGATTGTCTGCAAATAAAAAGATATGTCAGTACCTTGATATTGTAGTAGCAGACATACCTGATGGCTATGGATTGATCTTGAATCGAGACTGGTCAGCACGACTAGATGGGTACTTTGCTTCCGACTAGTCACACTTGTGGCTGCCTCAGAAGGGGAGCCCAAACTTGATTAAGATTTTAAGAGAGCCCTACATGAATTACTAGGCTAGGAGAGGGAAATGAATCTGCTGATTCTATCCTGGGAAACTTTCTGACTGAGCTTAAGCTAAGACATCTTACCTCAAGAAAGGCCAGTTCTAGAATTGACACTCAGCCTGATCTCCTTCAACTTCCTCAGGCTGAGAGGAATGAATGTAGGATAGTAGACATGTGTTCAATTGCAAAAATAGCACAGCTAGACCATGGTTAGATATCGCATGTCTATAATTCAGCCCACCCTTTAACTCCCTAAGATTAAAGATATTCAGGAGTAGGTAAAAAAATTTCTTTTCTTTTGCTTTGTACATAAATAAATTGATTTGTTTGCTTTAATGCTTTGATTATTGATTTGGGGTTGTTCTATTTTAATTTATAGCTTTGATGTTTTCTTTCATTTTCACCGCTTTGTTAGTAGTTCTGTTGATTTTGAATAAAGAGGCAAACTTTTGGTTGCAATGGAAATATCAGGGTTCTTTATTAGTTGAAATCTTGAGCAAAAGATTGTGCTTTGAAACATAGAATGTCTTCTAGTAGCAGTGTTCCTAACTGGCCATGCATTCATTGAAGTCTTACTTAACCCCTGTAAAAAACTCAGAAGTAAAGAGGTCTGGAATACTATTTCGAGGCTCCATCCATTTCACATCTTAAATATCCAAGGGGGTGACAGCAAAAGACCCACGGAAAGGAAGCAAGGTAAACAGTACATCATATATAAATGATCCCATGCCATAATTTCAGAAAAGCTAAAAGCTATCAAGAGTCAAAACTCCTTAAAAGAAGCAAGACATATCAAAGCAAAGTATCAAAAGCATGAATTTCAAATTGCCAAAAGTTCCTCTCCGTCCGTGAGATGAAACGCCAATTCTTCTCTCACACAAAAGGGCACTATGGGATAGAGGAGCTTGAATAAAATTCAGAAAGAAAGGCAAATGAAGGACTCAAAAGAACTAAAGTTCTAATGGCACAAAAGTGCAATTGGCATGGGAATGAGGAACAAAAGGATAATGTTGTTTACTATCTGTTACAATCCTGTGGTGTCCAAGCATGAAACTACCCAAGGACGGTTAAAATAAACCTCATTTATTAGGCCTCAAAAGAGTTATTCAGACTTGCAATATTTCTGATGTTACCATTTCCCAAAGAATGGACTGCTGCTCAATGATTTAAATGCTTAAGTTGGCCAGCCTAGGGATACAAACATCTAGAAGATTTCAATTTTTATTTTTACACGGTCTTGCACTGGGAAGGAGTTAATTCAGAAATCTGGGGTTCACCAGGTAGTCGCCAATTGTTGCAGCTGCAACAAATTCCAAAAATTCCAAAAATTTTAGGACCCTCCTTTGCTTCGATTAGTTCTTTGTCCTTGAGTTAATTCTAAACGCTTGGATTGAGCTACCAATTGTTTTTTATTCCTCCTCTGATGCTTGAAGTAATCCACTGTTTGATCAAGCTTTATCGCTGCCTTTGAATGCATTTGAAGCATGCCTGAATCGGATGTTATTTTGGTCAGTGCCCCGCCGTTGCGGGTGGATCTTTGTTTTGGTCTTCCGCCGTTGCGGAAAGAAATACACTTTCGTCTTTCGATCCGTTGGTTTTCACATCGGCCGATCTTTTGGTTTATGTCGGAAGGATTTGTCTTTTCTTTCTCCGCTGTTGCGGACGGAAAACCACTTCCTCTCACGATCGTTGCTTCAATGTTCCGTTTCCCGCCTGTGTTATTTTGCCGATCCCGTAAGTCGGGGGGCTTCCGCCGTTGCGGCTGCGGAAGGCTTTTGGTTTCGGGATGTTTAAGTCGTTCGTTTCCCGCCATTGCGGAAGGCCGCATCTTTTGTGGCTCCGCCGTTGCGGCTGCCAAAGCTCTTAACTCTTCGAGCCTTTAGTGTTTTCGCTTCCGATTCAAGTCCCAACGTTGCGGACGGTGGTACACTTTACGGTTCCACCGTTGTGGATGAAAGAAGCACCAGCACTTCCGATGCAGAGTCGTTTCGCTTCCGATTCAGATTTTACCCGTTGCGGATCGATTTACCCTCCGCGGCTCCACCGTTGCGGCTCCAGTTTCACTTTGGTCCCGACGAATAGTCTTTCAAGGTTCCGCTAAGTATGGTACGCGGATGGCTTAGCGTTTTGGCCGTCCGCCGTTGCGGAAGAAAGTTGGCTTTCAGTTTTCGGTCCAGGGAGATAAAGGCTTCTAGGGCTGAATTGCAGGCCCTCCAAGTAAAAAGACAGGTTATGGAAACTACACAAGAGGCTCTGGAGAAAGTGCAGAAAGAATGTCAAGAGCTAAGGAGTGAAAAGGAACAGCTGCTGGGAAAGGTAGAAGAGCTAGAAGAGCAGCAAAAGATTATCTTGCAGGCCAGTGAGATGCACTCCCAAGAACAGAAAGAGAAACATCAAAAGCAGATTTCTTCTCTGACAACTGCTCTGGAGGAAGCAAGGGAGCAGCAAGTTAACCTCCAACCATTTAAAGAGCATGTCTTGGCCCAGAAGGCTAAAATCTTGCAGCTACAAACTGCTATAGAAGGAGAGAGGTGCAGAGTACTGTAGATAGATGGCAGATTGGAGGAAATCTTGGAGACCTCTTCTTATTTCGTTGATAGATCTCAGGACGTCCTTAAAGTCCTGACTGCAAGAATGGCGAGGCTGGCAAACAATGAAGAAACTCCAGCAGAACTACCGTCAAAGGATCAACAGGCCCTCAAGAGGGATTATGACTTAGTGGAATTCGCTATCAACACCACAGAGGATTTCAAGAAGACCGTTAAAAAGACAAAAGGAGCATGCACCGAGTTTTTCAGAAGGCTTCTCATAACCTACAACCGGTGCCAGATAGAGGCCGAGTAGAGGCTTGAGGCTTTCCCAGATCACAACGCCTTTGTAGAGCTGTCGCAAAAGAGGTACCAGGAAGAGGAAGCTAAAGTACAGCAGATTAAAGCCATGAATGATCAGATCCTGAGGAGCGAAGTAGACCATTCAGCTATCAGCGTGCAACTTCTGGAAGATCAGCTTCGATTGAGTGCAGCCAAGATTGAGGCTATAAAGAACCAGGCTGCTAAGTTTGAGATTAATATTCAGTTTCTAGAGCCTGGTGCGTTTGAGGGCATCGCCTCTGAAGCTGCGAAATGGAAGAAATTTCTAGATGCCCAAGTGGGACCCTCCTCATAAAGGATTGGTCATTTTTTTTTAACTTGTAATGATTTTGTAAATCGTTGAGAAAAGTCAAGCGTTGGGAAACGAAGAGTTGGGAAGCCCAAAGGTTACTTTGGGCAGCCCAACCGTCTCACCTTTTTGTATAAATGTAATAGACTAAGAGGGAAGAAGGACTTTTTCCCAGTTAGACATGAAAAGCTATATTGTAAGAAGAACTATTTCTCTTTGCAATAAAGAAGTATTGTTTGCCTGTTGGAGGAAGATTGGTGACATTTTCAAATGTTGTGCTGTGGATGGCTGAAAGATGAACTATTTTGTTTTTCCAGCTTTGTGTCCATTAACCGTGAGATCGTTCTAACTCTCAGGACCTATGTTCTTGTTTAAATGATTTCTGGTTTATTTTGTGGAATTACCACCATGAGTAATGTATGCTGTTCATAAAACAATTAGCTATCTGATTGTTGAAATATCTTTAATCATTCATGTGTTGTAGGATGAAATATCAGCTATCTGTAATTTCTCTTTATGATACATGCACAATTCACATTACTCACAAATAAGTAAAAGTTTGCTCCCCGAGGATAGATAGATAGATAGATAGGTAGATAGTTAGTTTGATTTCTGCATATGTGATTTAGATGCTTGCGAGTCCTAAGACGAGAGGTAAGAACCTGCGCATCACATTGTGAACACTCCTTGTATCTTAATCACCCTGCATGGTTAATTAGGCATTTGCATATCATACTTAAGTCAAAAATACAAAAATATACACGGTGGACTGGGCCACAACCGGTAAAACCTTTGTTTTTGTTACTTTGACCTACGGTAGCCGGACCGCAAACCGGACGAATTCCCCATACTAAACAGTCACGGGCTAGCTGGGAACGTTGACTGGGGAGAATCCCTTTCTGTTGTTGCCTGCGAATTTCCAGGCCTCAACAACAATCTTCAAGAAGACTTCAGTAAAATAGTAGCATCACCTGTGAGAGAAAACTTGTGTGTTGTAAATGAGAAGACTTGATCTTCTTTCATAGCCTTTGTTCACCTGTAAGTGGACAAGATTAGGAAAAAATAAAAATAATAATATTTTTATTCTTTTCCTAATTTCACTTTCACTTTTACCAAAAAAAGGTACTCTTATTTTTCCTTTGACTTTTACCAAAAGTCCTTATTTAATTTTGATTCCACCTGTGGTCTTTTTCTTGTGGTACAAAAGTCTTTATTTAAATTGACTTTTGACTTTGACCTTTTTCCAAGTGCCCCTGTGGTACCTTTTTTATTTCAAAAGTACATCATCATAAACCAAGAGAGTTATTAATGCTTTTACTTCACACACTGTGTTACACCTAGATTTGGTACTAGGGTAACTTAACCAAGGGTAGCTAATCCTTGGATAAGCACACCAAGCCCATAGATTAAGGGTCAAAGTGCCACACACATGCCCAGACCCAGTCTAGGGCTTACAATGTCTTCATTCTCCAAGAGAATGGCTACTCATAACTAAGTTGAGTCTACCAGTCCCAGATTGATCTACATAGTGGTCCTGGACCAGATGTCTACTCAACACAAGGTTGAGTCTACCCAGGGCAAATCTGGGTCTATATCATGGTCCCAGACCAGATATCTACCATTCAACAGAATGGTCACTCAACACTAGGTTGAGTAGTCACCGTGGTCCTGGACCAGGTGGTCCCATTCTCCGAAGAGAAGGGCTCTCAATGTTGCTCCAAAAAATCAACATTATATATATATATATATATATATATATATATATATATATAGACATGATCCAAATCTTTACAAATATTCAATAGAAATCAAAATCAATGCACATTTAACATTAGAAATTACACATTTAAATCCTTCAAATCTTCTTCACCTACACAACAAACACACTTTAGAGCCCTCCCCACACTTGCAAATCATAAAAAGAAACTGAAAATTTTGATTTAAAGCAATTCTGGGCATTTTTTCAGTGGAAAACGTGTCCTAGAAACAAGACACGTTGGTGACAGTGTGGGACACGCGTGTCCTAAATAAGGACACGCTAAAAAGTAGTGTCCAACACGCTCAATCAACGTGTCTGTGTCGGACATGCGGACACGGGACACGCAGGCCCTTTTGGACGTGTTCGGTATCTCAGTGTTATGCTTATAGTAGGAAAATAAGCTCCTTAAAGTTAGCATTTACTTTCTGCATTTCAATTTTGTACTCGGGTAATACTCTTTCTCATTAGTTAGTTTTTTCAAATAAAGCAATTTATGGGTCCATGGATCTTTCATAAAACTTGTGCTATTGAAGGTTACTATTGTCAAGTTGAGATGTTTTACAGAATATAGAAAACCGGAGATTCTGGTGTTCTCGTATGCTTTTCTTGCCTAAAGGCCAAATCGAGCACACGTCTTGCAGTTGGAGCCAGATGTTATCCACTAAGTTACACTTAGGTAGATTTCCAATGAGCCGCCAAAGGATTAAACAATCCAATTGTTCATTATTAAAGTTCAGAAGTCCATCAGGCCAATTAATGGCCCTTCTTTTTAATTGTTTTTACATGTTCATACCCTACAGGGAATTGTAATAAAATGACTTAGCATGATGAACTTATGTCAAAGGTATGGCTTTCCTAGGACTTAGTCATCAATACTTTACTCTAGAGTGTTTTTTCGTTAAGAATTATTATGTCATTTTTAATGACTTATAATTTTTGAGTTTTTCACTCGCTCCTCCGAAGCTAGAGTAAGTGTCTTGGTGGTTATGCCTTAGGAGGTTATTAAAACCTAGGTGTCAATATACCTAAGTTGCCAGGAAACGTGGGTACGGGGATGGGTACTGGTACGGGGACGGGGACGGGGACGCAACTTTTTGAAACATGGTACTTGGGTACGTTGAAGGTACTATATATATATATGTGTGTGTGTGTGTGTGTGTGCGTGTGTGTTAAAATTTATAAAAATAAAACATTTCACACTCACATGATACATGCATATTTGATATTTCTAAATTCAATGATTCATATGAACATTCACATTGAAAATTTGAAACATAAAATAATAATTTTGATAAATCATATGACATAGACTCATAGTAGATATCAACTGGAAGACTGAAGTTATATTAATATAATTAACAACATAAAATATTATATGTCCATGACACCATGAGTTCAAACTTCATTGCCATACTACATCCAAAATTTTCCGAAAGGCAGTTTTAGACATGAAAAAGAAAGTTCAAAACAGTAAACATTCAACATGAACAAGATAGTTGATTTGGCTTCCTCAAGCCATGCCATCAACAGCCTTAGGATCAATGTCATTAGCATCACTAAGGTCCTATGTCACGTCGTCACTGGAGTAGTGAGCACAGTGCACTAGTAGTGAGAAATTCAGTGTTGCGCTGGTTTAGGTAAGGGGCAAGGGCCCACATAACATGTGTTTTAGTGTTTTATTATTTAATTTTTAAAATTTTGAACTTCAAACTTTGCAAATTGACTCATCCCGAACAACGAGCTAAGATAAATTGTCCAACGGTTGTACCGACCGCGTACCCAAACACGTGGTATGGCGTACCAAAATCCACGCAAGTACCCTAGTTGCATAGATGAAGTACCCGGTACGTGAGGTTGGATTTGGGTACGGCTGGGTACAGCTGGGGACGTACCATTGAAGTACCCAAGTACTCGATACTGGTTCGTGTGCCCACCCCCCCCGGTACGGGTACCCATGCAACACAACAATATACATTACCATGCTAGTCATTATTTTTTAGTCATATGAATATGTGTTAGGTCCCCCTATATTTATTTTTTTATTTTTGGAAAATGTGTAGAAAAATAAAAAAAAATAAAACCCGTAAAATCAAGCTTATTTTTAATGTTTTGATTAAAAATATTCACCAAGTCCTTAAAGTGCGGTCTAGGGGCGAAATTTGCCATGGGGGTGCTCGTTTTCTAACCCAGAGCACCCACAGATCCACTTAAAATTAAAATTTGTGATTATTAATCACTTATTTTTCATTTTTTTCGAAAAGTGAATAAAAGAGGCCAAAAAATTGAGAAAATAAAAAATTCGACAACTTCTAAGAACTTAGAAACATGTCGAAAACATGTTTTATGATTTGGCAATGTAAAGTGGAAACATTCATAAGGTTTCTAAAACACTATGGAGTGTTTTTCTTAAAAATAAAGGAAAGATGATTTTGCTAAATCAAGTGGGGCGCATTTTCTCATAGGGAGGGCACAACTCTGAAGAAAAGATGGAAATTTGTAAGATAAAACAGAGTGTAAGAGTTTAGTTTTGGAAGTGAACTGATTTTATGCCTTTGCAAACCAATTGCCAACGCAGTTCCAAGTCGAGCCAATCTAGCAAGTGTGCCTCCCTTTTTGGCAAGTGTGTCCCCCTCTGGCTCTCATTTTTCTATTTAAGCGTGGTCACTTCACTCATTTTGGAGGAAGCATTGAAGCCCTTCTCTTGTAATTCTTCTTCGATCATTTGATCATCTGTTAACAAAGTATTTTTTTAAGGCTATGGAGGCCAGATGTTGTGCCATTGTTCCACTTGAAGTGCGTTTTGTTGATGTTTTGAGGTGAAATCTTGCCAGTCTTTCTTTTATTTGCAATTAGTTTAGATTAATCTAGCTTAGAAGGCCTCTGCGCCCATAAGAGTAAGCATTCAATGTTTTTATTTGCTTATTAATGATTAACTTGTTAGAGATATAGAAGCAACAAGTGTATTCAGTTCTACTAATTCCCTTCTTGTCTCTTATTATTATACATTCTGCAACTAATCTTGCTTTGTAAGTTTTGTTGACAGTGCGGGACAGGTAACTGAAAGAGGAAGTTGAGCTCAGCTACTTCTTCATCCACCTTCATTTTTGTTTCCTTTTGTTTAACTTTGTTGGGTTGCAGGCATATCCAGTCCTTCTTTCTTTCAAAACTGGAATTGGTTCTCATTTCTTCTACTTTACAAAAAATTTAAAATTTCTTGGTTATCGACCCTTTAAAATTTCAGATCTCTCTTTGCTCTTAAAGTTAAATCTTATTTCAGATCTGATATAATATATATATATATATAGATCTTGGTTTTAAAGCATATTTTTGTAGATCTAACATAGCTAGCTTTTCTCTTTTCAAAGTCATTTAGTAGTAAAGTTTAAAGCTTTGAATTAGAAGTTAGTTTGTTGATTTAAATTAAACATCTAGCAAATTTTAAAGTGCCTCAATTGGCTGCCCCAATAGGCAAGCCAAGATCCCAAGGAAAACTTGATTTCCTTGGTTCATTTACTTACTTTAATTATAACTTAACTTAGTCAAATTTTTTGTAATTTTTAAAGGTTGTCCAAAGAAACTTTAAAAGTGTTTTTGGGCACCTTTCATCACTAATAAGTTAATAACTTGTTTTTTTGCAGCATTGGTGAATAGATAGGAGGAAACTCTAGCGAAAATTTGAACTTTTCAGCCATCCGAAGCAGCACCCTGGATGCTCGTACCTTCTAATAATTTTTTCCAACAAATTGTAATCTTAGTGATCCTATTTTTTCAAAGGATCACAGGCATTTCTGATCTTGTAATAATCTCCAATAAAAGAGCAAGTGGGCTACACAATGCCCACACTCCATCCCCCCTGGGGGATTTGTAGTGTCTCTTTTCGTGGAGTGATTTTTTCTGTTTTTCTTGTAGTTTTTAATTAACAAAAGCACACAATCCGTCTTAATAGGCCTTATACTTTTTATAACTGATTTTAGTTAAAAGTTACTTTAAATTTATTATTTTTGTAAAGAACACAAACCCACTACGATTTCTCCAAGTACCAAAAGGGAAAAGAAAGTCATAGTGTAGTAATTAGCAAACACTCTTTCATTGTATACTTTACAATTTAAATTGTAACAAACGTATTTGTTTCAGTTCATGTATGCTCTTTCCTCCTGCAGACTTGCCTGATCGTTAGGATATCAGAAACGGGTTTGTGACATTCTTTAAAACACAACATTTAATTAAACAATTCACTTTAATAAAAATAACCACCCTTAAACATAACGGAAATATGGTGTTTCGATATCATTTTATGTGGGAAAATTCTTCAAAGGAAGCAGGACCAACTAGAAAATGATCGTGGGGCTCCGTTAGGCCATATCCTTGTTGGTATAGTGTTGAACACACCCCCATGACTCCATCTAGCCCACATTTCCTTGTGCAAAGCCACGTAGGGTGAATCCGGACATATTCCCTCTATCTTCAAATATATCGAGAATCACCTTTTCCTTTAATCAACTCATCCTTTAATAAATTAAAACTGACTAAAACACACTACAAAACATTTTACTTTTTCAATAGCACTTCAATGTGTTATGACTCCATTTAGGACTGGCACAATTTATACTACTATCATTTGCTTAAAGTCATCTCGAGGTATGAATGTTGTATCTTTATGTTGTTGATCTAATTTCTATTTTGCAATATCTTGTCATTAAATCATTTCAAACTCCTAACAAAACAATTCATCCATAACTAATAAAAGTAAGAGCCGTATTAACTCTTTCATAGGGACTACCCCTCTTGGCTCCATTAGGAGTGGCCTAAACGGAGGAATTAGGATCAGGTGACAACAACTGACTCAAGACTTGCCGCCAAGGACGCATCGAGAAACTTGAAGAATTTTGTTGCATTAACCGGGAACCCCCATGTGCGTAAGAGGCAGCAACAGGGTGAAAACTTGCTTGTCCTCTAGCCCTGAGATGTTGTCTCTCTAGCTGCGCTGAAATCCATTGGTGTAAGACAGTGGTGTAAAGCATAGAGAAGGTATGACCCAGCATGATAGTCCTGTAGTTGTTCAGATCTCAATTGCTCCCTAATTTATGGATAAGACGAATAATTTCTAGAAAAAACACATGCATGCAGAACCAAATAGAGTAAAAGCAGTATAAATTAAGTGACTAGTGGACCAACAGCTGAATAGAAAGCATTCGGGTGCTTATCTATGTCCTTGGAAAGCAAACGAAGTCACCCCACCCTCCTTAGCAACAGGATTTGAAAGCTGGTGCGAAAAAGAAATCCTCCACAAGTTGGGCGCACTTGAGGCTCTTGTTTTCTTCAATCTGCAAGCAAGAAAATTAAGTTAGTGAGTGAAAATCTTAGATAAATCAAACACCAACTAGAAACCAGCTTATAGATTGAAGGAAATAGCATGCAAGCAAGAGAAAGAAGTGCTCCGAAGATGAAAACCCTAAGTAAAAACAAATGTGGGTTTGAAACCTCCTTCCAAGTTTACCAAGGCACATTGGGTGAATTTGGCCTGAAATCCTGCACGCAAATCAACAATTAAAACTTACACCAAGTGTAACACCTATTCCAATCACCAAAGAAGGTGGCAAGGGGAAGTATTCATCTACAATACACAAGAGATAATAGAGAAATGGAGAGATCTGCAATTTGGTTTTTCTATTCATTGTTGGAAATTACTAAAGTCCCTTACAATGAAGAGCTCGCTCTATTTTATAGAGAAGTGGTGAGAAAAATCCCTAGCCCATAAGGATGAAGGGTTGAGATTAAAACATCAAGAAAAGAGATCGATGGTTGAGATTTTATCTCAATTTTACATTTTTTAAATGGTTTGAAATGAGTATGGAGTGAGGGGGGCGAATTGCCTCTTACAACCCATTTTTAACATCATAAAATTAGAAGGAAATGACTTGATTGTTGAGTTAAATGACTAGGGGACATGGGGGGGTCATTAGGGGGTCCCCCCTTACATTATTTTTGAGTTATAACTTCATTTGCATGCCTTTATTTTTGTTGATTTGCTCAAATTTTCAAATTCGCCCCTAGGAAGTGAAGTATATGGTGGGTTCACATACCATGCCAAATTGAGATTCTAAGACTTGGGTATTGTTAAGAATAATATTTTATTAGTACCCAAGTTGCCCCTTTTTGCAAAATGCCAATATTTAAAATCCTGCTAAACTTAGACATTTTTAATTTGACTTAAAAAAAGCACGTTAAGAATTTTAATTAATCCTCAATTTGTAGAATTGATGTTCCAGTCAGATCCAAATGCCTTAGGATGGATCCAAAGTGATAAGAGATGAAGTACACATCAAATACACACCAAAAGAAAATTGAATTCTTCATTTGGTGGCTGGTCCAATTAATTGATTTTCAATCTTAGTATTTTTAATCAATATTTACAAAAAAATCCATAATAAAGTCAATAATGTGGAATAGGCTAAAAATGACACTTGGAGGGGTCCAATCAGCCTCCAATGGTTGTAGCATGATGAAAGATGACAATTTGAAGATCCCATAATCTTGGCTGGTTTTGTATACCAAGTCAAACTACTAAAAAAGTCAAACTTGGTCAAAGTCTGACAATGATAAAATCTGATATAAAGACCATATCGAAAGCCTCTAGAGGATGAAATCTCGCTTAAAATAATAAATATTGAATGACAACTAAGTCATAGATTCCACTTTATACAAGTGATCGCCACTAAATATTTGCATAGTCATCATCACAAAACAAGAGTATAACAAAACATAGAGTATGCAGTAAGTAATTTATTTACATGTCAATATCTAATTATACATCACAAAGCATTGCATAGATCATCCTTCTCTTGGGTGGAGTGGATGGTCAACAAATCAATAAGCTAGTCAAGTGAGGTATTGATAATGGGAGACTTGAGTTACTCTTGGAGAGGAAGGCAAATAATCCAAGTTATTTGCCTTAACTTTTGAACTTAGTTGCCTATAAGGGTTTTCCCCTTTGTGACTTCTCAAGTCACTAAAGTGAAGATAAGTATTTGCTAAGGGGACAGTGGCATTACTTCCATAGTTGCATATGGTTTCACCCTAGTGAAGACCTTGCATTTTAGGGGCAGCAGTTTTTGTTGCAACAAAGCCCATGCATGATAGTTATCTCCTTTAAGGCAAGGAAAATGCCATTCCATAGATGTCACAATGCTAGTGCAGATCAACAACTTGTGTCTGAATTTAAAGGGAAAAAGAATGTGCCACCCTTATGGAGGGATCAAAATCACAGCAAGCCCCTTAAATTTTCCAAAAACCGAAACGAAACTGGAAAGTAAGGTTGCGTTGGTGAAGGTATGGGTGAAAACCCCTAAAAATCTTTTTTTTGTCAAAAAAAGTGTTGAAATACCCTAATTTCAGATCTGTACCACCCTTGAAACAGAGTTGAATCCTTAATTTCAGACCTGAAAAATGAAAGAGTATGGGATAGAGGAAGAAAAATCCATGTTAGCTCTAATACCATGGTAGAAAATATGAAGTAGAGGATCTATAGTGGATTCTCCAATAACCAAGCTGAAAATAGCAATGCCACAAAAAGACTTCAAGATAGCACAACACAATTATAGCAAATTGATATAGGTGCCCTTAGGCAAAGAATGATTAAACACAGTTGAATGCGATGATACTACAAATGAGGGATGTGTATTTATACCACTCCTACTAGGGTTAACGCACTAGCCCCAAAGAGGAAGCTAGGCCAACCTTACCCTAAACTACAATAAAATATACTAAAGTGTAATAATGATGTAACTGCCCTCTACTACCTACAAGTGGGCTCATTAAGAACCTCAACTAGACACAAAATAGGTTGGCACGTGGTCACAAGTGAAGATCAGCCAACATATCTCAACTAGTTCAAGGGAAATTCTTGGTCTCCATATTTTTATAGTTGTTGGCAATGAATAAGTTTAAGGGCTCTAAAAAATTCTCTCCACCTGAGTGCATGGTCTTTCATATTTAGCTTATATTTTTTCTCACATAAAAGCTCATCCTCTATCATGCATAGGTTTGGACTCAATGTTCATGAACATAAAAATGTCTAATCACATACAATTGCAAGTACTTTCTGTCCTGACTTCCTAGAAGAAGAAATAGAAAATAGACTAGACTGCCAAACAACAAATTAATTCTTGCATAGTAATCTATATTCCCACAAAATAAAATCTGCAAATCTTCCTGCAAAAAGTATGGAGAAAAGACTAAAATTTTATACTCTACCATGTTCCCAATGAGTTTGAGCCACCAACGGGAATAACATAAGGCTTCCTGCCTTCCTTTAACAACCTTTCCTCCAACAATTTTCCAAGAGCCTGTAACAAAGGGATGAAATTTAATGTAAGACATAGAATTGACACAAAAGGATATAGCCTTGTAATCGAACCAGTCTGGTGTGTAAATGAATGGTAAGAAAATGAAAACAAGCCAAACAAACAAAAGTGGTATCTTCAATATCATTTCTATTTTAAACAAGGTCTTACTACTAAATGCAATCAAAATACTCTTTCGGGTAGTTGACCTTGAATGTGAGGCCATGTTGCTTTAAGGTGTAAAAGCCACATTAACTGGAAATCATGTCACATTAATGGGCTATTCCGTGCCCACAAGGCATAGAATAGATGGTGAATGGGTGTACTGTTAAGGCACTCCTTGCGTAACGTCACCGGTTCGAAACTCTGTGTCACCGGTTCGAAACTCTGTGGGTGCTTGCTTACAAAAAAAATGGGCTATTGCATGTTGGGCCTAATGGCCTAGCCCACTCGCCATGAAGCTTGAGGGGGCCATATGATGGGCCACCCTAATATAATTAATAGTTGGGTATCTTTTTAAATTTGCAAAAAGCCAATGTGCAAGGAGGGTGAGACAATAGCAATAATCCCACTGAATACCCCACACAAGTTTGCTCCAAAAATTTACACAAGGTAAAGAAATTCTGGCTAAAGAAACTCCTATTGACATACTTGTTGATGAGTCCTTTATTGTTTGGTAAGGCCTCCAACAGTGCATCATTTTAGGATAACTAATTATCTTCTTCTTCTCATCCAAACCTACTGTCATTGTTATATCTGTGACTAATTATCTGCATTCTTTACCATGATATTCTAGTGATGCCCCATTGTTGTTTCTTCCACAGGATTTTCATTTTCAACTGCTGCAACCGCTAGTTCATTATTGTAAGAGTTGTTTTCATCCTCACCGGTTTACCTTCTTCCAACATTGGGACTGTTGTAATATCAACCCCATTTTTTTTATTTAATGCCTTACTTTCTTGGACAGGTTGTTTACTAGTCTTGGCACTTCATCATGGTGCATTTCTGCTATTTATTTCTTCCGTTGAGGCTATGACATGTTCATCATTATCATTTCTCTTAACTACATGCTCTTCCAATTTCTTTCTCCACAATTTTGTAGCTTCTTGTCTAGGGATTCCATCATGTCACTTCTACAATCTCTTGCAAAGTATTGACCACCAAAACGAACTAGGTGGACAACGATGTACCATGCACATGTTGGATGTGCCTTGAAGATAAGAATGAAGTACTTAATGATTATATCAAGCGAGAAAAATCTTCTTTTCTTTTCTCTATGAAATTTCCGCATCCCTGCGGGGGATTTTGTAAGGATATGTTAGCATGAAGGTCTAGTATTTTGTAACTTGATCACCTAAGACTTAGTTATTAGGGAAGACCTTTCATCGAGTGTTCACTTGGAACATTAAAATTTCTTTTTAGAGATTTTAATTATTTGAGTTTTTCACTCAAAATTACCTCCAAAGTGGTGAAATGTGTTCTAGTGATCAAGTCCATGGGGTGATTGGGGCCTAGGAATATTCTATATTACCATGCTAGACATTATCCAGAGTCTTGCAGAATTTCATTAAGTTTTGCATAGGTTTTTTTAATTTTTGATCATTAAAAATTGTCACTCAAGACAATTTGTTGTAATGTAAAAGAGGGTACTTGGTCCTTTTTAATGGTGTATAGGGGTATGGGTACTCAAAACAAATGGCATGAGATCCCCTACACTCTTGGGCCAAGTTTGAAGTCATTCGGATAAGTATTACTACGGTTTTGGTCACTTTTTCCCAGGTCAGTCATGGTGTTGACCACCAAAACCAACTAGCTTGACAACGATGTACCATGCACATGTTGGATGTGC
Organism: Pseudotsuga menziesii; assembly: GCA_001517045.1. Taxonomy (NCBI): domain Eukaryota; kingdom Viridiplantae; phylum Streptophyta; class Pinopsida; order Pinales; family Pinaceae; genus Pseudotsuga; species Pseudotsuga menziesii. The sequence continues at coordinate 279,351 of LPNX010418344.1, forward strand.
CTTGAAGATAAGAATGAAATACTTAATGATTATATCAAGCGAGGCAGCTCTTCTTCTCTTCTTCTGTCTATGAAATTTCCGCACCCCTGCGAGGGATTTTGTAAGGATATGTCAGCTTGAAGTTCTAGTTTTTTGTAACTTAATCACCTAAGACTTAATCATTAGGGAAGTCCTTTCATCGAGTGTTTTTTCACTTGGATAATTAAAATTTCTTTTTAGAGATTTTAATTATTTGAGTTTTTCACTTAAAATTACCTCCAAAGTGATGAAAGGTGTTCTAGTGATCGAGTCCACGGGGTGATTGGGGCCTAGGATTGTTCTATATTACCATGCTAGACATTATCCAAAGTCTTGCGGAATTTCATTAAGTTTTGCATAGGTTTTTTTAATTTTTTGTCATTAAAAATTGTCACTTATGACAATTTGTTGTAATGTAAAAGAGGGTTACTTGGTCCTTTTTAATGTTGTATAGGGGTATGGGTACTCAAGACAAATGGCATGAGACCCCCTACACCCTTGGGCCAAGTTTGAATTCATTCGGAAAAGTATTACTATGGTTTTGGTCACCTTTTCCCAGGTCAGTCATGGAAATCAAAAAATTGGGCATTTAATTAGAGAGCCAAATTTTGGAAAAGTGACTATAGTCACTTGGCGTGGCCAAGTAAAGGTTCTAATGTTTATATTATGTTCCTAAAACAAATTTAAGACCCAAAGGGGGGCCCCAAACAAGCATATAACAAGTTTTGAGTTGCCGACTCTAGGGGGGTGCCCCCTTCTCTCTTTGATTGGTTAGGTGAGCTAAAGTCAATGGAAAGGGCCCCACTATGGTGGTTTCCTTCCCATTTGACATAGCAATAAGGTTAGAAGCATTAAATTGGGGGTTTCTCTCCCCATATTTGAGATCTCAAACCATGGTTTTGCCCTCCTTGAGCAAATTCGCCCCTCCCCTCTCTTGGGCCCCCCTCTCTCCCTTGTGACACTTGTCTAGCATGCAAAGAGCCTATCTCTTTCATTTTTCTTATTTAAGGAGGCTTCCCCTCCTCATTTGGGTTACACACTCACACCCACTCTCTTGCTCATGCTCTCATTCTTCCTCTTACTCTCTTGCCCTTGCTCTTGCTTGGGCCATTGTAATTTTCAGCCATTTGACTTTGGTAATCAAAATCTTTGAAGGAATCTTGTGTGCATTATTCCCAATGATGATTTGCTTCCATGCTTAAGGAGCTACACAAGTTTGGTTGGCCAAGAAAGCATACCAATTTGCTTTGGTAAGATTTATGGCATTTGTATTCCATAAATTTTGTGAGTTTTCATTCTTGTAGTAAAGAAGTTCATATATTTTCTAGTTTGAATTTTATGATTTTTTTGCTCATTATTTGATTCTCACATTCTAGTAGTTGTGTCGTGAAAATCTTATAAGTTGCAGGTTATTTGGATTGAATAGTGGGATTCCTCGGTTGGATGCCTCATTGCTTCACTTCTTGAAGAGCAAAGGACCAATTTTCTCTTTCTTTACATACAAATTTCTACATTTTAATTTTAGTTTGTTGAGTGTTTTAAATCTGATTTTAACTCTTATTTATTCAAATTCTTTCAAAATTATTCATTTGGCAACTTTGTATAAATTTTGTATATATATTGCACTAACATACTAACTTCCCCAAAGTGATTTTGGGCACATTTTATCATTTTTTGTTTGCTGGTTTTTAGCAGGTTAGTGACAAAACAAGGAAGAACTCTATACAATTTCAGCCATAGAAGAGTTTTAAGGCCACCCCAAAGGAAGAGCTTCAAAAACATCTCAAGAAAGAGAAAAAACACGGTTTTTCTCACTCCTTTTACCTCTTTCTTTACGCTGAAATTTCAACATTTGTAACAAGTCCAAGAGAGTCTCTTGGACTTGATTTCTTGCTTTGCATTTTCAGTTAAATCAAGTCTCATTTATTTGCCATCCATTGCTAGCAATAGAAGTTGGGTTTGCCCACCTTTGCATAAGCAATTGTTGATTGGCGTGGGTTTTAGATTAGTTAGAGTTTCATTTTGTTTTTATTTTCTTCTTTATTTTTTGCCCGCACCTTGTAAGTGATTTGGCTTTGCCATCCTTGCAATATCACGTTGGCTAGCATTTTATTCCAAGTCTTTGCTTATTTCCTTTTGCCCGCACCTCACAATCGAGTAGGCTCCGCCTCCATTGTGATATCGCGCTTGGCTTGTTTTGTTTATTTTTTTTTTAAGGATAAAATTTATCACAAGCCCCATTTTTGCCCCGTATCCTCTCCCCCCACCGGTTCGACCGATCTAGGGTGACGAGAAAGGGCAAAGATTTGTGTTAGCTATTTTAATAGGCACCCAGATAAGTATCTTCATTAGAAAGGAGAAAAAGAGGCTTGACCTGTGGAGCTAGTGGGGTAGAGGCCGTAGGGGGCTTTGTGGACTTTGTGTCCTCTAGTTGAGCACCCAGCAAGTTTCGAGTTTGACCCGTGGAGCTAGGTGGGAATCTTGTGTTCCCATGTTGAGCACCCGGCATTCTTTCTCTAATCAAAGGAGATAGTCTCTTGGGGTAGACATCTAGAATAGTTCATTTCTTTGCAACAAACACCTTAATTCCCTAAGTCAAAGAGAGACATAAAATTTACTAAAACTTACAGGACCACTTGCATAACATTGTTACAATCATTTACATTTCTCTACTTTGCAATCACTTTATTTTAACTTACTCGTTTATTGAAATTCATCATGTTCTTGAATATTTATTAAAGTAAATGAGATGATGCTTTAGGAAAATTATTTGAAGTTGATTATTGCGACTCCATAGCCCGAGTAGAGACGACACTGATCAATTTAATTATTTGATTGTTTCTCTCTTTCATACATTACTAGTAGATTGTTAAAGGATTTGCTTGACATTGAAATATTTGCATCACTGCACGCTAATTGTTATTTTTGTAATTTACAACTCCCAGAAAACATTCTTCATAAAAGAACTTAGTAAGTAGGGACTACCCCCCTTGGCCTTTAGGAGTTGTGGTCTAAACGGAGGAGTTTAGAACCGAGGTGACAGTGGGTTCTCAACTCATAAGTTGCCCTCAGGAACACACACAGCGGTTGGGAGACTTACCCATGTCCAAGTGTGTTTTAGGCGGCAACACATGGAAATCAAGAAATTGGGCATTTAATTAGAGAGATAAATTTTGGAAAAGTGAATATAGTCACTTGGGATGGCCAAGTAAAGGTTCTAATGTTTATATTAGGTTCCTAAGACAAATTTAAGACCCAGAAAAAGAGGCTTGACCTGTGGAGCTAGTGGGGTAGAGGCCGTAGGGGGCTTTGTGGCACTTTGTGTCCTCCAGTTGAGCACCTAGCAAGTTTCGAGTTTGACCCATAGAGCTAGGTGGGAATCTTGTGTTCCCATGTTGAGCACTCAGCATTCTCTCTCTAATCGAAGGAGACAGTCTCTTGGGGTAGACATCTAGAATAGTTCATTTCTTTGCAACAAACACCTTAATTCCCTAAGTCAAAGAGAGACATAAAATTTACTAAAACTTACAGGACCACTTGTATAACATTGTTACAATCATTTACATTTCTCTACTTTGCAATCACTTTATTTTAACTTACTCGTTTATTGGAATTCATCGTGTTCTTGAATATTTGTTAAAGTAAATGAGATGATGCTTTAGGAAAATTATTTGAAGTTGATTATTGCGACTCCATAGCCCGAGTAGAGACGACACTGATCAATTTGATTATTTGATTGTTTATCTTTCATACATTACTAGTAGATTGTTAAAGGATTTGCTTGACATTGAAATATTTGCATCACTGCACGCTGATTGTTATTTTTGTAATTTACAACTCCCAGAAAACATTCTTCATAAAAGAACTTAGTAAGTAGGGACTACCCCCCTTGGCCTTTAGGAGTTGTGGTCTAAACGGAGGAGTTTAGAACCGAGGTGACAGTGGGTTCTCAACTCATAAGTTGCCCTCAGGAACACACATAGCGGTTGGGAGACTTACCCATGTCCAAGTGTGTTTTAGGCGGCAACACATGGAAATCAAGAAATTGGGCATTTAATTAGAGAGATAAATTTTGGAAAAGTGAATATAGTCACTTGGGATGGCCAAGTAAAGGTTCTAATGTTTATATTAGGTTCCTAAGACAAATTTAAGACCCAGAAAAAGAGGCTTGACCTGTGAAGCTAGTGGGGTAGAGGCCATAGGGGGCTTTGTGGCACTTTGTGTCCTCCAGTTGAGCACCCAGCAAGTTTTGAGTTTGACCCGTAGAGCTAGGTGGGAATCTTGTGTTCCTATGTTGAGCACCTGGCATTCTCTCTCTAATCGAAGGAGATAGTCTCTTGGGGTAGACATCTAGAATAGTTCATTTCTTTGCAACAAACACCTTAATTCCTTAAGTCAAAGAAAGACATAAAATTTATTAAAACTTACAGGACCACTTGCATAACATTGCTACAATCATTTACATTTCTCTACTTTGCAATCACTTTATTTTAACTTACTCGTTTATTGGAATTCATCATGTTCTTGAATATTTGTTAAAGTAAATGAGATGATGCTTTAGGAAAATTATTTGAAGTTGATTATTGTGACTCCATAGCCCGAGTAGAGACGACACTGATCAATTTGATTATTTGATTGTTTCTCTCTTTCATACATTACTAGTAGATTGTTAAAGGGTTTGCTTGACATTGAAATATTTGCATCACTGCATGCTGATTGTTATTTTTGTAATTTACAACTCCCAGAAAACATTCTTCATAAAAGAACTTAGTAAGTAGGGACTACCCCCCTGGGCCTTTAGGAGTTGTGGTCTAAACGGAGGAGTTTAGAACCGAGGTGACAGTTGGTTCTCAACTCATAAGTTGCCCTCAGGAACACACACAGCGGTTGGGAGACTTACCCATGTCCAAGTGTGTTTTAGGCGGCAACACATGGAAATCAAGAAATTGGGCATTTAATTAGAGAGACAAATTTTGGAAAAGTGAATATAGTCACTTGGGATGGCCAAGTAAAGGTTCTAATGTTTATATTAGGTTCCTAAAACAATGTTTATATTAGGTTCCTAAAACAAATTTAAGACCCAAACGCGCCCCCCCCCTCCGCCCCCCCAAGCAAGCATATAACAAGTTTTGAGAGTGGGATACCCCATTATCCAACAAATTTCGAAAAGGACTTGGCATCTTTACTAACATTCTTATTCTTATTGCAGCTCTTAAATACTTCATTTTTGCACTCAAACATTATCATTTTTCAAGTTTCCACATGCTAGTTTTGCCTTAGAAAAAAATTCGTGTTTTGCATGAAAATTTTTGAGTTTGTTTAAAACTCATTTCTATCACTTTTGTGCTATAATAGCTTGATGCTTTGTGTAGGTTTCTGATCTCATAGTGGGAGGGAATGCTCAAGATCGGACACTAGCAAGCACCAACAACATCTAGGAGGGTCTACTTCAAGTCCCTCACAAACAATGGTTTAAAAATCACTCTTTCTCTCTCATTTCTTAATAAATATTAGTGTTGAAATCTACATCCTTATAACAAGCCCAAGAGAGTCTCTTGGGCTTGAGTTTGTTCTGCTTCATTTCAAGTTTTAAGTACTTAGTGATTTCGGTTTCGGTTGCATGTAAGTGAAGTGGCCCTGTCCATCCTTACACGCAACCTTGTAAGTTGCTTGGATTTAGATTAGTTTGCTTCATTGTTTGTTTTATTTTTGCCTACACCTCACTAGTGAAGTGGCTCTACACATCCATGTGAAATCGCGTTTGCTAGCATTTTTATTTCAAGTATTTGCTTATTTCCCTTTGCCCGCACCTCACAATCGAGTGGGCTCTGCCTCCGTTGAGATATCACGCTTGGCTTGTTTTGTTTAATTTTTGCTTAAAGGATAAAATTGACCGTAAGCCCCGTTTTTGCCCCATATCCTCTCTCCCTGCCAGTTTGACCGATCTACGGTGACGAGAAAGGGCAAAGACTTGTGTTGGCTAGTTTAATAGGAACCTAGATAAGTATCTTCATTAGAAAGGAGAAAAAAAGGCTTGACCTATGGAGCTAGTGGGGTAGAGGCCATAGGGGGCACCCAGCAAGTTTCGAGTTTGACCCATGGAGCTAGGTGGGAACCTTGTGTTCCCATGTTGAGCACCCGACATTCTCTCTCTAATCAAAGGAGATAGTCTCTTGGGTTAGACATCGAGAATAGTTCATTTCTTTGCAACAAACACCTTAATTCCCTAAGTCAAAGAGGGACATAAAATTTACAGGATCACTTGCATAACTTTGTTAAAATCATTTACATTTCTCTACTTTGCAAGCACTTTATTTTAACTTGTTCATTTACTGGAAGTCATCATGTTCTTGTATATTTGTTAAAGTAAATGAGTTGATGCTTTGGGAAAATTATTTGAAGTTGATTGTTGTAACTCCATAGCCCGAGTAGAGACGGCACTGGTCGTTTTGATTATATGATTATTTCTCTCTTGCATACATTATTGGTTGATTGTTAAAGGGTTTGCTTGTCATTGAAATATTTGCATCACTGCACGCTAATTGTCATTTTTGTAATTTACAACTCCCAGAAAACATTCATCAAAAAAGAACTTAGTAAGTAAGGACTACCCCCCTTGGCCTTTAGGAGTTGTCGTCTAAACGGAAGAGTTTAGAATTGAGGTGACAGTGGGTTATGAACTCATAAGTTTCCCTCAGGAACGCACACAGCGGTTGGGAGACTTACCCGTGTCCAAGTGTGTTTTAGGAAGCAACACAATATGTCCAAGGTTGTGATATTTGTAGCATTCAAAGTTTATAGCCATCTTACTTCTACACTCTCTTGCCATGTGTCCATAATTGTGGCATTTTTAACATTCAACATTCATATAAACACTTCTTGTTTGAGTGTTTCCTTCATAGGTTGTGCAATATATAACTCTTGCTAGAATAACAATAACCAGGAAAGATTCTTTCATACCCGAGAGGAAATGGTCTTCTTGGTGATGCACTCTTTTTGTGCTCATGCTTGTTTGACTTTTGTTGATCATGACTTCTTTGATTGTCTTTGCTTTGATGGGAGCTTTTGAGAATATTTGCATAACTCATAGCCTTCTTTTCAACTCCCTTCTTAGGTAGCTTGGAATCTTCTCCTTCTCCTTCTTGATTGATGCCATAACCAATACCAATCTTGTCAAGTGGAGACTTTTGAGAATTGAAAATATTTTTCTAAAATTGTTGAGCTCTTCTTAATCTTCAGATTGTTATTTACCTGAGTTGTGAGCTTATCAATTTCCTTTCTTAGAATAGAATTTCCTTCTTCAATTCTTTCTTAATCCTTTTCTTTGTTTTGTAGTTGGCTTAACATCAACTCTTCAATTTTCTTCTATTCTTCTAACTAATATTTCAGATTAGAGCTTTGTAAGAATTGCTCTTTCAATGACTTGTTCTTTTCCAATTCCTTTCTTAGAGAGACAATTTCAAGCTCTTTTCCTTGACAGGCTTCTTCCTTTTCTATTAGTTGACTTGTTAGACCTTCTTCAATTTTCTTTGCTTCTTCCACTTGAATTTTTAGGTTGACAACAATCTTTTCAAATTTGTAACGAATAATTAATAACACATAAATATTAATAACAATTAAAAATATTAATAATTAATAATTAACATTAAATATAATGAGAGGATGCGTCCCCTCAGTAATCAATGCCCAAGCTATTATAAAAAGTTGGCCAACATTTGTATATTCTACATCCTATCAATTACATATTCTATTATTTGTCCATTTATGGAGTATCTATGTTATTTGCACTGGTTAATTGTTTAGAGCCATCCGAGCCATTCTGATCCAGTTTGCTGGCCATATCATTCATTCAGAGATTCTCTCAAATACTTGGTCCTTGACCAGTACCGAATTTAGCTTCTTCCTAGAGGACGCCAAACTCTAGCTTCTTCCTCTTCTAGAGGATGTCAGAGTGTAGCTTCTCCTTTTGTTAGAGCACATCAGACTCCGTTGCCACCCACAGGGCCTTCTTCAGCTAGAGGAAGAGCCATTACCAGAGCCATCACATTTGCCCATAAAAGGGGCAAAGGGAATCACTAATTTGTCTTATTTGATTTCATTGTACTATGCATTATGTAGATCTTGGTTGACACTTGACTCATGATGATGAGATACATTTATTACATTTTTTGATGATATTTTGAGGTTCTAGAGTTAGTACACTCATAACTACTCAGGAGTCAGGACATGATTTAGTATTGATGTAGGATATATCATTAGACATCTTATACATCATATATATATGTGTGTGTGTGTGTGTTTTATTTTCATATTTATGTGGCAATGTGTTTATTTGATGTTGTTGCTTTAAATGTTTAAAAATTGAAAAAAAATGAATATTTTTGTATTTTTTTAAGTTTGTCAATATTTGCCGATATTTTTCGATATTTTCCCCAATGTTGTCGATAAGTTGTGCTCTGGACCCTCTGTGATATTTTCCCCGACACAATATCTTCCACACTGATGTGTATAACTAGTTTACACTTCCACTATTTACTTTCTAGCTATTGTGTGATTGTTGCTATGTGAAGAAATTATATTTCTGCAATTAAATAACAAACTTTTTTTATTGAGAACATAAGGATAGTAGCCACCTAGGTTTAGGAATTTTCACGTGGCTTAAGAGCTTCTCTAATTAAGAGGATCTAAAGAGTTTACGGCAGTTGATCAACCGTCGAGACCAACTGCTGGGAATCAAGACCAACAGTTAGAGGGTTTTAGAGGAAGTGCTTCTATCAGATTTGTGAGTTTACGTTTTAGAGCTCAAAGATGGCATAAACTAGATATAAATTTTCCAAACCCTAGGTGATTGTCGTCCTTATGTTCTTAACCAAATAAAACCATGCAAAAATCAAATTCTTCACATACCAGTAACCACACATATAGTTGGAACGTAAATAGTGGAAGCATAAACACAATACACTGACAATTTACTCCATCAAATCAGTGTTTCATTTACAATTCAAAGCTTACAAAGAAACCTCCACAATTGTCAAACTAATAGTTATACGGCACACCCAAACAAAACAGATCTGCACACTTATTGAATAAAACAATGCTTGTCGAAAACGAGAAAATAGTATTGGCTGAGAATCCGTTGTGAAACATGTTGGCATCAGACAAGGATGCTGCGGTAGAATCCATTTGATTGTCAACGTTTAGATCCATCTCTTAGGCTCATACTCGAGACAATAATGATGTCGAGAAGTCTCAACTCATTTCCAAGCGATAAATATAAAACAACGATCTTATTTTTGTTATTTGGAGCCATGACAGAAAAGAACTTGATAAATTCGTTAAACACCTAAACAACCAATGCAACTCAATCAAGTTCACAATGGAGCTAGAAGAAAACCAGTCCCTTCCATTCCTCGATGTCTTGGCAAGCAAAAAACAGGATGGTGATGTGGCACATGAGGCCTTATCAAAAGGAAATACATACAGAACAATATATGCATGCAAACTCACACCATCACCCCAGTCAAAAGATGGCTTTCCTTGACACTTTGATCACCAAAGCCACAAGAATGTCTGATATTTATCACATTGAACAAGAAAAATAGCATCTTCACAAATAAAATTGTTTCTTAAAGGAATAACCAGCATAAGTACACCAAGAAATGCATGAATGGAAAATAAAGTTGATAAATATTTGGTTGATAAAAATAATACATGTTTTACAATTACATTGTCGCGGGTTTTATAAGTCATTTTGCACCTTTTCAATATAAGTCGTGTCTTTTGACTTTTTGTAATTATTTATTTGTTTATTTCTAATTTTACTAATTATTAATTATTAATATTAATTAATATTAATATTAATTAATATTAATATTAATAATTAATGTTGATTTATATATTTCTTAAAGGAATTGAAACAATAAAATTGTTTCTTAAAGGAATAACCAGCATAAGTACGCCAAGAAATCCATGAATGGAAAATAAAATTGATAAATATTTGATTGATAAAAATAATAGATGTTTTAAAATTACATTGCCGCGGGTTTTATAAGTCATTTTGCACATTTTCAATATAAGTCATGTCTTTTGACTTTTCATCATTATTTATTTGTTTGTTTCTAATTTTACTAATTATTAATTATTAATATTAATAATTAATGCTGATTTATATTTTTTTTATGTAACAAAGTATTATTAAGCGATGGATACACCATGTCTCAAATCAATAAAACCTTCACCAAGGCAGAAAGGCATCACAGGAGAACTCAGAAACTACTAGAGTAACCAACACAGAAGACCATAAAGCATTCCTACCTTACATTCAAGGGGTTACTGATAAAATCGCCAAGCATTTAAAAAAGAAGAACATTATTGCAGTGTTCTCTCCATTAAACAACATCGAGAATTTTTTTAGATCTATAAAAGATCCTATTGACCCAGGGTTACAAAAAGGAGTTTATCAAATTCCTTGCGCATTCAAAAAAACATACATTGGGGAAACAGGGAGGTCTATCCAAACAAGAATTAAAGAGCATAGTGCAAACATTCGTTTGAACGGAACACATAAATTGACTTTGGAAGAACATTTACACAACATGAAGCATCCCATAAAAATTGAAGACATGACAATTCTAGCCAGAGTTGACAGTTAGGCCAAAAGAAGAGTGAGAGAGGCCATTGAAATTGTTCAAAACTCCAACTGTCTAAATCGTAACGATGGTCTAATCATAAGCAGAATCTAGCTTCCAGCTCTCATTAAATGATTCCAAGTTGATTTCAAAGTTCTCATATAATTTTGTATTGGATGACCTATTTGTTTTCTATATGTATTGAGATGACCTCTTGTAAAGCAGCTCACTTATCTCTTTTAAAGGATCAGCCACAAAAGTAAGCTCATTGTTTCATATTTATCACTTGGAAATCAATTGATACTTCTCGGAATCATAACTGTCCTGAGGATGAGCCTATGAGATGGCTTAAAACATTGACAATAAAATCGATTCTACGCAAAAAATAGACTATTGTGCATTGCATGTCGTACAACCTGTCAGTATCACTATACATACATGTTCCATACGACTGTACGGATATGTTCGTATGAAATACATCATACAAACTTACTTGTTGCTTTCTACTTGATGTCTATCTTTGACTCCTCCCTAACACTCTAACTCTACTCCACGAATGAATTAAATCACCTCTCGACAAAACTTGTTTTTAAGTGAAATAAATGTGTCTTAACCTCCTATCTTGACCTGTCTTTATAATTAAGACAAAACCCTAATCTACCAAAAACCTTAATCTCTCACTGAGATGTACAATTGAAATTAATCTAAATCACTAGTGTATAAAAAATGCACTTGATTAGACTCAACGGTTAAATATAAGACTTTCAATTTATTATTAAAGTGAATGATAAAGTAGATTTGACTCAAACTACTTTTAGCATGTTTGACTCTAAACCTATGTGGAAGTTCTTGTTCGAGCTACAATTTTTAACACTCAAGTACAGACTGGAAGTTGCCTCGAATTTCCTATAATGGAAAGTGAAGGTACCTCTTCGATTAGAAGAAATTAATATTTGGGGCATTGTCTAGATTGTAGTGACTCTGTCGATAAATCCATAGGATTTAGCAGTTCATAAGAAAAAGGAAGTGAAAGCCAAACTGATGATCATGAACATAAACTGAAGTAAAGGGTAATTTGATCTCTCATATATACAAGAAGAAAACGGCACTCAATGCTCTAATTAGTCTTTACCAAAGCATGAACATAAACAGTAAGATGATATTGCATAACAAAGTCAAATCCATAGAAATGACTAGATCAGACATAGTTACTGTTAAAGTTAGTGCAGTTGCGAGACCCATTCTCAGGGAGGATGGTACCCTAGTCAGTTAACTAGGGTAGAGTAAAACCCTAGGGCCCCCAGTAGTCTCCTGGGGTTTTTGGTCTGGGAGCAAACAGGTTGATGCCATGGCAAAGCCCCTAGCATGTGGCTAGGGCCCCTATGTGCCTCTAGGGTATTCTGGTCTATGGGTTCTTCCACGTGATCGCTGCCTAGTCTGCCCGAGGCTTTCTTCCCGCATGGTCTCTACCCAGCTTGCCCGTGGCCCTCTATCCTGTGGGCTCCTCCACGTGGTCTTGATCATGACTCTATCTGTGTCTTCCCTAGCGTGATTGTGGGTAGATCTTTGTTATGCGGACTGTAGTGTTTTCCTCCACCATGAACATTAGTCTGTTTCCTTTGGTGAACTAGTCCTTCCCCAGCGTGATCGTGATCTATGCTCTTATATGAACTATGGGGTTTTCCCCAGCATGACCGTGAGCTTCACCTTATGTGGGAACTATGGTTTTTCAGCATGATTGCAAAAGCATGACTATGTCTCTACACTATGTGACTGCATCCTTACTCAGCATGATTGTGTGTCCTTTGTGATGAATATGGTGTTGTCATTGATGACAATACATAAATGACAAAGATCAAATTGGTGACATGAAGGTCTTTAGATGTGGGCATTAGGACACCTAACGAGCCAAATGACCCATACTATGGTCATTTGAAGATAACATGACGAACAAGTATGATGGCATGGCATTGGAGGGCATTGATGACAAGGTTGAAGTCATTAATGACAAAGGTTGTTGATATAGATGACATGGCATGTTTGATGACGATTATCTGCTTATGGGAATTTGGATCTCGCACACATTGATTAGTGTTTGAAGCCATGTACGTCACTTATGAAAGCTGGAAGAAGCCCGTACTAAAATTGTTGGATCCTTGATGATGTTGTGTGCTTCAAGAAGCCGTTGACGTGGCTAAGGCAAATGGCCCTAAAAGCAGCCCTATCTCCTTACTAAATGGAGATTTTTTATCAATATTAATTTGATCAAAATGCTAGGTCGACTCAGGCTAATATAATTAAATGAAAATAAAATTAAAAAGACAAATACATAGCAAGTCGGCTCCATTTAAATAATTAATTTACCCTTTGACAGGTCGGCTCCAAAGCCTCATGGCAAACGAGTATAAATAGAGTTTTATGTTTTGAATTTGTACTGCGAATTTTGTGATGGAGTAGACAGCTTTGAACTTCGTTTGGACTGAGGAATTTTGGCAGCAGCAGCCTCAGTCCCGAATTTTTTGAAGGATGATTTTTTTTGTTCTTATCTTTTGCTTGACTTTTTGTTGCCCTAAGAGATATAGTCTAAGTTTCTCTTGGGTACTCAACAGTGTGAAGTGGATGGATGACTGAGGCAACATACTGAGATATGCTTTTGGGGTCAAACCACTTCAACAGTCAAGTTTTTGGGACATTAACTGCTGCTCTAGACACCGTCCAAATTTGACAAGCATTGAATTGAGGTCTTCTACAGTATACATCCACAGACCAAATTCTGAAGATTCTCGGTGGTGTAAGAGCTCTGAATTTTCAGGTGTAAGACAGTCGCACTGAAGAAAAAAAATATGATATCTGCTCTGAATTCAGTGAGGATAGAATGGAGATTGCCACAGTGAAGAAGTATGTCTTTTATCATCTTTAAAGTTCGGGCCTGATATAGCAGACTGTTTGCACAATATCCTTTAATACCTGATATACTTTGATCATGAAGAATTCAGGTGAATCACTAGCAGCCTAATGGGAGTCAGTTTCGGTGACCTCTGAGTTTCAGGTAATTTTTATGTCTAGAGCTGGCTCGCTAGCATTTATTTTAGTTGACGCAAGTTGAGCAGATCTTAGTGTTTGGGTATTGGACAAGCATTAAAAGAACGGCTGCTGCTACAGTTTAGCATGAACAGAAAATGATAGACAGTTGAAGGCATGAGTAGATCTTGAGGATATGTGAAGACTCAGATGACATAAGCCAAAGTTGTTGTGTTGGCTTTCAATGAGCAGAGAATATGGAACAGAGTTAGATAAGGTAGAGTCACATGAAGACATGAACCAGTAAGAGACAAGTTGAAGGTTGTTGTTGAACAAGTGACAGGCTGATAAATGTAACACCAGATGACTGATAGCAATGACAAGTTAAAGTGATAAGAATAAATACAAGCTGGGCCTTGTATTATTTTTCTTAGTAGCATCTAAGAAAAGACCAAGCAGAGTCTTGGATAGTGTTATCACTCCAGGAAACTCCTCTAGGTTGCAGCTCGAGGATGCCTGGTAACTTAAATGCTTTTATGGTTTTTCTAATGGATCAAGTTAGATGACCTAAAGGACCTCACACGCTCAAGACATGCATAAAACTCAATCAAAAGATAAGGCTTCTAACTACTAATGTTCAGAGGTTTGATAATAGGGTGAACAGATGGAGAACTTACTATGCCGGCAGATTCATATATAAAGCAATTACATATAAATGGCTAATCATAACAAGGAAAAGTACTTGCAATTCAACTCATCAACATACAGATAGGATGACAGCTATCAGATATTAGATAACATGAATAAACCTGAATCAGACATTCAAGCACAAGCACAGAACAGAAAAGATATGGAAGCTAAACATATAATAGCAAAAGAGCTTATATTAGGTCATGAATAACATGAGAAGCTTGGTAATGATATTGGTCTACAGGTCCCTGAAGTCAAACCCTTGCTTCAAAATAAATCTTAGATAAAATATTCAAATCCTGAAAAGTTGGATCTGATTTACCTAAAAATAGATAAAATAAATGTTTTTTTGCAAAATTAGGTCAAAAACCCTAATTTAAGTACTAGTCTATCTAACTCTAACACTTGTTCACTCATTGAACTCTTTGATGACTGCAGTGAGTACTGAAGTAGAGCTGTAACCTGTCATCTGATAGATAAGCCACTGTTGGTAAAAAAAAAGTAGGGTTTGTGACCCTTTTGTCCTTGATTGTATCCTCAAAACTGGAACAAACCTCCTCCAATGGTGCTTTTCAGCAAATTTCAACTTTATATTTCATCCCTGAGATAGTTGTATTCGCCAAAACCGGTTCTGTGTGCCAAAATATCTTTCTGCACCCTTTTTTTTTGCTTTCGGTGGTTAAGGAAGCAGAATCCTGGGTCTGTTAGCTGCCGAAAACTCTGCTTTCGGTGGCTAATGAACAACTCCTGCGTTCGCCTAAGCCACCGAAAGCTCTGTTTTCTGCAAAATTTTATTAGCTTTTAAATCAATCTTCGACAGCTTTTACCTCTGTCTTTCTAGTAATCCTTCCATTTGCCTAGGGTTTGACTGAGTAGTAGCATCATGAGCTGCCTCAGGATCCTGAAAGCTCGTTGCTGCCTCTGCCAGGGTTTCTAGTGCAAAGTGAGCCTGAGAGCTAGGGTTTGAGTTGGAATTCTTCATCTATAGCCTTAGAAGTCTGATCATCCTGTAAAGCCTGGTGTTGTCCTTCATAAACCTCTAATTCCTTTTTTGCAGCAAAAATACCTCCCTTTCATTACCAACAGGGAGTTACTCAATTGAGTGTTTTTCTTGGTTAATACAGCATTAGTTCTTTTTATCTCTCTTTTTAAAACTTCCAGTTCATATACTTGCCTTAACAGCTGGTTGACTCTTTGTGACCTAGGCTTGCTGGAGGAAGCCTTTTCCACTGGTTCACCCTGGTCTTCTTTTGGTGTGGGTGATGGAAACTCTTCACTTCCTGCTGCAACCTGCTCTGTTAGGTCAACTTCTTCCTCCCTTTCTTCTTCTGAGTCTCAGTAGGGTAAGTTCAGAATATTTCCACTTTGTGCTCGAGCCTTCTTCTCCTTTCCACTGAAGTCCAGGTTTCTTTTAGCTTGGTTGGTTTTAGAAGTGGGAGAAGGCGGATCCACTGTTATTGGTGAGATAGCCCTCCTCTTCCTTTTTCCACTCCTGGGGGTGGTGGATTTCTTTGAAGGGGACTTTCCTTTATCGTTTGGCTGTAGGCCTGTTTCAAACTCATTCCAGAATAAAAAAATATGCCCATGCTATGTTTCTCCTTTGCAGCAATTCTTGAACTATGAGTTGTATCAGGCCATGGTGAGATAACCTTCCTGCGATTTTAGTGGGCTGGGCCTTGACCTAATTGGCCATCTTGGTTAAGCTCTTGTGGAGGTAGAAGGGTAGGTTTAAAGGGCTTCTTCCTATAAAATGATTCATTAATTTAAAGTGATATATCATCACCCTGTTATACCTTCTTTCACAGGTTATGTAAACCAAGATTGCTTTCAATAATTGTTGCCGCTTCTCCTCTAACCAGGTGGATGGAACATTTTTCTTCCATACTACATCTCTGTGTTCAGGTTTTAAATATGATCTGAACTCCACATTTTTAGTAATGGTGGTCTTAAACCATTTTTCCCCAGTTCTTGGGAGTTCTGTCACTTCTGCAATTAGGGTTTCATCCACTAGGAACTCTTCCTTGCCTATCAGTGCCTTAGAGCCATCAAAAGAAAGGGCAAATGCTTCTACTACTTGCTGGTGTGAACCCCGGATTTTTTCACAGAACCTGTAACAGCCTGCATCCTTGAAGAATTGGCAGACTTCTGGATGTGACTCAAGATAGTTGATGTCCCCTAGTTCCTGTCTGAGAGCAGGTCCTCCTTTCTTCATCTCTAAACTGTGCTTTTAGTACCTGCAAAAACCAAAATTCGAATTCTGTAAATAGAGATTCGCGCGCTGGTTTCAGGGATGGCCTTGACCAGTAAGGATGCATTCAGAGAATGTGGAGTGTACTGAAGACATGGTGCTGATTTTGAGGGTTTAACTACTCGATTGGTACTTGAGTAAGAAGATGATGGATTCTGGTGATAACCTTGAGATAGCCAGCCTAGTAATCATTTCCAACTGGGAATTTATGCTTCGTAGAGGTTTTACTTCGGTCATGGGACAGATGGAGGGCAGATTAGGGTTTTGATTTCCATCAGTCATTTCAGATAACTAACGACCTTTTAGCCACCAATTTATGGTTTACTGCAGTCCCCCGGTCTTTTCAGTGGTTTAAAGTGCTAGATTATGACATGCCTCATGCTGACGAGTTTGATTTTGATGGACAGATAATCGTTTTCCCTTTTTGGCCTTTTCGGTGGTTATGAGAATCTAGGGTTTAATTCGCAAGCTGCCGAAAGCGGGGCCTTTCAGTGGCTAATGAACCGTTGGTCCGTTCACCTGAGCCACCGAAAGCTTCCTTTCCAAAAACGTATTTAATTAGTTTTCGGTGGTTAATGTCTTCCTGGACCGACTTGATAAGCTGCCGAAAGTTGGGCCTTTCGGTGGCTAATGAACTGTTGGTGAGTTCGCCTAAGCCACCGAAAGTTCCCTTTATAAAAAATGCGATTAACAGGCTTTCGGTGGTTAACGTGGTCCTGAGTCGAAACTGTTAGCTGCCGAAAGCTGGGCTTTTCGGTGGCTAATGAACTGTTGGAAAGTTCGCCTAAGCCACCGAAAGCTAAAACTTTCAAATTTCTTGAAAAACAGAGCACCAGATATTCCAACTTTGTTAGTCACCCAAACATCTTTCATAATATGACCTGAAATCTTCATTACTATCAAAAAATAAATTGTCTGAGTGGGCTTATTGAAAATTGATTTATTTAGGAGATAACAGATAGAAGTAGGTGCTTTTCTATATCAGTAGGTGTTGATTTACCTCACGATTGCAGCCGTTGAAACACAAGAATATTACAAGCATTGTATCTTGTGTCTCTTGTGCAATGTGTTGATGATTATGCTTTTTATTTGATAAATGAATTGATTATTGATGCATAGTCTATTGATGAATATGATGTTGAATTGAATGTGAAATGATGACTTAAGTTTTAGGGATTGAAGAAGTTCAAATTTGAAGTAAGTCCAGGCTCACCAATTCTGGTACTTACATATCTAGTTGATTAAATCAATAACAGTTGAACAAATTAAAGTGTTTTAGTGCCGGCAAGTGTTATCAAAAAATGGATTTGATATATTGTGAACATGATGCCACATTAAAGAGGTATGTTAATGACAAGTAAGAAAGCCCACTTAATTATGATTCCTTATAGCTGATCATTGTTTTGTGCAAAAGAGGTTTATAACTCATTGATGGATGTGATCAAAGGATTGTTGGCACAAGGAAGTTAGAATTTATGATCATTTAAATATCCTGGATTATGTTGTATGATGATACATGAAATTATTTAAGAAGTGCATGCTCATGTTTAAAGGTCAGTGGCATAGAATACTTAACCATTGCTTATTATGCATAAATCAATGTGAAGCTTAGAGCTTAATCTTATGTCTAGGATTATGAACTAATTTATGTCAATGCATGTATACTATTGCATATAGATGATATAATGTTGATACCTTTATGGGTACATATTCAATGTGATGCACTATGTGATTTCTGCATAAGGGCAGATATAGGGAGGACTTCTTATCTCAATTCATGTTGGCTCTTAGTATTGTCATAACATGCGGATTTGCTCTTGATAGCTTTAAGATAGCTGCAGTGTACATATATGAATGATAAAATCATGTTAATATGTGAAATTGATGACATTCAATCTTAACTTATAAAGGAGGAGGTTGATGTGACAAGCAATGAATGCTTAAAGATCTTGTTTATGCTTAAATTATTTGCACAATTAAAGAGGGAGTTGAGTACTCATGTACAAAGGGAGCAAGAGGCTCCACAAATTGCAGAATCAGTTATGTTGGATGACCATCCCTCAAAGAAACTACCAGGCATTTGTTATTGATAGAATGAAACAACTAGTAAGTTCAGATATCAAGAAGGGGCCAAAAGAGCTCCTCAATCCCCAACAGAATGGGATTGCAAAGAAAAGTTGTGATCTCCTTTGAAGAAAGCTTACAAAGAACCCTCCTCAGTTATATAGACATGGAAGTAAGCCTAGTCCATGAGTCATCTGTCTTAGATATGCAAAGGGAAGAGATCAGGGAGTCTTCAGTTGATCTCTATGAGTAACCTATTGAGAGGTTCATGATTACTCTTGTTTGATATTTCAGATGAGCCTCGTCACTGTTTTAGAAACCTCCATTTATAAAGTGGCAACCAAACATCAAGTTTGGAAGATGTCAAATGACGTGTGTAAAGTGGTTCTCAGTAGGAATTCAGTTACAACTTCCAAATGGATCCATAAAAGATCAAGCTCTCAGAAAAACCTGTGCTCTATGATAGGTAGGTACACATCAAGAGGAAGGTTAAGCATGTTTGGGAAATGATACAGTCTGCTCTGTTAAGTAGACAAGTTTACTGATAAGTTGACTAAGCCTCTGTCGAAGTCTAAGCACTTCCGAGACAAGCTTAGTGTTGCTGAGAGGGAGTGTTAAAGTTAGTGCAACTGCGAGACCCATTCTCAGGGAGGATAGTACCCTAGTCAATTAACTAGGGCAAAGTAAGACCCTAGAAGGTACCCTAGGGCCCCCAGTAGTCTCCTGGGGGTTTTGGTCTGCGACCAAGCAGGTTGATGCCATGGTAAATCCCCTAGCATGTGGCTAGGGCCCTATGTACCTCTAGGGTATTCTAGCCTAGGACTAGGAACGCGATGTCCAAGTAGATCCTGCAGGTAGAGGCAGAGACATATTCTGGTCTAGGACCAAGGACACGATGTCCAAGAAAGTCCTGCAGGTAGTTGATCAGCTTTTAGTCTAGGACTGAAACTCAGCTTAGTACTGAGGACCATTCTCCAGGAGAATGGAGGACCCGGTCAAGGTCCAGGGGTTGATCAACATGATTCAATGTGAGACTGAAACTCATCCTAGGGTTGAAAGCCATTCTTTAAGAATGGAAGATAATGATGTGTGATGTCCCCTCTCCTAATCAGTTATTGCTAGGTTGCTTCTCAAGGGACTGGCCATCCCTTGACGATGTCACTAGCACCTAACCCTTAGGAGCAGTGTTGAGGAACTAAGAATCGTACCATCAATTTTGGATCTTTCCCTTATACAGTGATGACAAAAACATATAAAACAATGTACCTTACGAGAGAGAAAAGATTAAAGGCCTTGATTGATCCTCTAAAGAAGTTGCTTGTCCAGCTTCTATGGTTCACCTTGATCTTGTGGGTTTGTGGGTTGTTTTGTTGTGTCCCCCTTGGTTGACTCATGGTCCTCTATCTTATTTGATCCTAGCATTCTTATTGAGTGTGCACATTTGACTCTTACCTTATGGGTTCTATCCTAAGTCTTTTGATTGGACCATTCACTTTATGACTTTATTATAAAATCATTAAATGTTTATTTTATGGTTTTATTAATAAAGACTTTGGTCCATTTACCTTATGTTTTTATCATAACACCTTTGGATCATTTATTTATGACCTTTAACCCATTTACTTTATGATTTTATTTTATGACCTTTGGACTTGTTATCACCAGGCTTGTAGTTGCCCCTATGAGATGGATCCAAGATAGATGGTAGAGGGAAAGGGCAATTAAAGAGGTGAACCAAGATAGCCTCGACTCCCAAATGGATGGTTGTCACGCCAATCGAGGAAATCTTCACTTGATGTTATCTTAGCCCAAGATAACAATGGGGGAGACCCGGACCTACTCCCGACAGGAGAGGTCAAACCAAGACACCAGATCAAATAAATGGAAGATGAAATACGTAAGCTGTAAGGTGAAGTAAACCCTAGATCTATGGATGAAGTCACAAGATGAGTTTATGGCTTGGATCAAGAAGCTTATGAAGTGTGAAATTTATCCAAGGTTGAAATACAAGTGACTTATGAGTTTTACTACTAGATCCAGGATCAAGGTACTAGCAAATGATGAAAATATCCACTGCCTTGGGAACCGTGTCCAATGAAGAGAGGTTAAGGACAAGATTGGGGCTATTTATTAACAATGGATAGACTTGATGAAAGGTATGACAGTATCAAAGTACCCAAGCCTCAGAGATAGGATCAAAACACAGGAAAAATTGGCCAAATGAGGAACGCGCCAAGGTTTAGGGATTAGTGCCTTGGAGTTTGGGCCTTGTGGAGTCACCCAAGCATGACGCCTAGGAGAACCCACTTTGGGTTTGACCCGATCTACAATACCCAGAAATGGTTTGCCAATTGATCAAGCGGTTTGATCCATCAAATTTTTCGATTATTTTAAATGAAGGTTTTGACAGTAAAATAAAGAAGCCAATGGATTGGAACCAAGAAAAGAAGAACAAACCTATGGATCTTACTTGGATAACCTTGTAGATGCCTTGATGATGATTATTTATGCCTTCCCGATCAATTTGAGAAGATTTGGATGAATATTCTATGCAAATCGATTTGCCCAAGGAAGCCAATGCACCCTCCCTCCTGCACAACAAACGCCAACAATATCAGATTTGATGCATCAAGAGAAATGGACAAATGCTACAGGAGAAATAACAAGATGAAACCATAGATCACAATGATACTAATGATAAACCCCTAATACAAGCGATGCCAAACAAACGAGTTGAGGAAGCCCTGCAAAAACGACCAAGTGAAGTCGCCCTCCTGTAGACAATGATAAAGGTCCCACGAAAATATAGATCTCACCACAAATACTCAAATGCTAGGATGCAATAGACTTTCCAATCACCATCGAAGAACACCAAATGCAAAGGAGACCCAAGAATTTCCACAAAAGAGTTTTTCTATTATCAAGATTCCAAGAGCCAAAGACCCTTTTACAATGAGAAGCTCTCTCCTTTAAATAGGATGGAGAGATACCAAAATCCTAACCACCTTTTGAATGGATGGCTAAGATTAAAAGATCAAAATGTTCTAATCAATGGTTGAGATGAGCTCAACATAAAGTACATGGATCAATATAATAATATAACACATCAACGGACAAAATCGCCCTAGGAGAGGGGATCCCACTCAACATGTCAAAATAAACATGAATAAAGCTCATGGTGGGTCTAGGGGGTAGTGTCTAACACCCCTAGTGTGTCCCCATGGCACAATATAAATGAAACATACCTCTAAGTGCAAAATCGTGCCTCTCTGAGAGAATCGTGAGCCTCCAAAAGCTCCAAAAAATTCATAAAACATGCCGGAGAGATGGGTGTGGGTCCTCCTGAAGGTTGAAACTGCTGGAGAAGGGGTGGAAGACATCACACTCATCATCAACACTTATCCCATGCCATTCCCTTGCCTCAGTATCCCAAATTGAATTCCTCAGTAGCCATTTTAACCATTTTTAATCTGCCTTGGGAACTGTGAACCTGCCCAAACTGCCACCTCGAGTGCCTGCGTTGTCCAACTGAACCCACCAGGCTCTCTGGAAGGGGGGTATAATGGTAAAAACAAGTGGCTGGACCACCCCCTCCTCATACAGTGCCCTTGGTGAACCAATCAAATTATCCCTCTGCTCTGACAAGCAATTTAACATGGCAAAACTGCACTAGAATGGTATACTGAAGACAAACCATCATTGTAACCGCCTGAAACTGAAAAAAAACTGTCTCATTGGACTCAGGGAGCCCAGATCCATCTAAGGTGTATACTCATACACCCTACAGATCTCTGCATGATCATGTATAATATCTAATATGCCCAGACATATATAATAATGATAATTTGTAAATAATCAAATAATGTTGAATACCACAAATCATCATCACAAACCTATAACCATTGCATAGAATCAATTGGTGGCCTGTAATAGACCATATGTCATGTATCTGCATCATCCAAGGTCTATCCACCTTATGTCCTATGGTCAACATTGGTCAAACTAGGTTTGACCAAGTCAACATGACCAATAATATGACCCAGGCTAACATCAAACTACTGCAAGTGTTAGAGGTTAAGACATGTTCTACAAATCATTCAAGTAACAATTATAACAAATAGTAATCATTTCACTGGAGGTCTATCAACCAAATATATAGAGTTTTGTTAATTATTAATTATGGCTCAGACCAGACTTTCAAGACCATACTCACTTCATAGTTGTAATCAATTTGCTAGTGAAAGATGAAGGCTAAAAATCAAAAGGCTAGGCTAAAGGGTGACTGCTAACTTGACACTGTGACACTTTGGATATGGAAAGGGGATTGTCACTCTAGCATATGTCGAACAAGCAATAACACAGGAGATGGCAGTGTCTCACAAATGGGTAAGTTACGTTCAAAGGTGCTTATTCACCTTGACAAATGCTCACAATCCATATCAAATACAAGCGAGGCCAGCAATCTTTTAGATATAACTTTTAAGAACCATTGCTTTTTTGGGCCTTTGAGTTTCCATAGCCTTGATCCATGCATGTTCAAAAACACTTGTTACATGGATTTATATTTAAAAAGGCTTCATGCTCCATGCATGTTTGAAAACACTTATTACATGGGTTTTACATTTCACATTTACACTTCAAAATCCAATTTCATTAGGCTTGCCTTGCACTCAGGTGTGTTCAGAAACACTTGTTACATGAATGGGCTTTTCACAAGATATTCATTTCATTTCCATATACATTGTATTGATTGCAGCGCTATTTGTTTCAGGTTTAGCCAACACAACCTAGGCAACTCAGAGTCGAGACACAAACAAACAGGGAAGCTTATCCAACAAAGAGGCTATAGTGGGGGAAAGTCCTCCATGCCACTAGTCAAGTAGTAGGTCGGGGTATAAACATAACTGGAAGGTAATGGATGGGTGGAGATAGTGAGCAATGAGACCAACCACTAGCAAGCCAAAGTATGGTGGGAATGATCACCTCTATCCTCCTTAAAGAGGGAAAAACCAATGAGTATGGGTTAGGAACTTCTAGGTCTAAGTAGGGACATACATACATAATATCAATACAACCAAGTCCACATATTTATATGATCTCCAGATCATGATACTAAATGCTAAGACATGTCACAAGAATGAGTATAAAAGCAATAGTAACCACAACACAAGATAATACCTGCTGAATCATATACCTGTAAATAACCAATCCGAACCAACATCTGTCTACTGAGAACCCGCTGCTGCAACTCTGGGCAATATTGATTACTCTGTAAATGGCTAAAGGGCTACATCAATCCTCAAATCTAAGTTTTCGGAGACTCAGTCATGGCATGGGAAAGTACTACAGTCCATCATCAAATAGTGATCCATCATAAATGCTCATCTCAGCATCTCATATGTAAGGGAACTACTGAAAAAGTGTACTGGAATCCGAAAATAGTATATGGTAGCCCAGCTACTATATGTGTGATAACAAAACCTTTACTTATGATTTTATTCTTTTGGTTTATTATTGGACCTTTCGTACCTTATCTTAAGGTTTGTCAAAGTTATAAATTGATAGGCTTATTAAGAACGTAGCATCAGATTTTATTTCTCATCTGAACCTGCTTGCCCTCGTGGTATGACCCATGTATCCTTCCACGCTCAGCTTGCTTGCATTTTTCATGAGTCGTGTGATTGTTCCTCTGTAGCCCACCGTGACTCCTCTGCTGCTCCCGCACGACTACTCCTCCTTTGTTCTGCGCGCAATTTCTCCTTTGCTCTACGCGTGACCTCTCCTTTGCTCCCCGCGAGATGCGGGTGACTCTCCCGTGGTTGCTCCTCTACGCATGAATTCTCCTCTCCTCTGCGCGAGATGCGAGTGACTCTCCCGTGGCTACTCCTTTGCTTGTTCCGCGCATGAACTCTTCTGTGGGTTCTTCCATGTGATCGTTTCCCAGCCTGTCCAAGGCCCTCTTCCTGTGTGGTCTTTGTCGAGCTTATATGTGGCTCTCTTCTGTGGGTTCTTCCGCGTGATCGTTGCCCAGTCTATCCGAGGCTTTCTTCTTGCGTGGTCTCTGCCTAGCTTGGTCGTGGCCCTCGATCCCGTGGGCTCCTCCACATGGTCTTGATCATGACTCCATGTCTTGCCTAGCATGATTGTGGGTAGATCTTTGTTATGTGGACTATGGTGTTTTCCTCCACCGTGAACATGAGTCTGTTTCCTTGGGTGAACTGTGGGTCCTTCCCCAGCGTGATCGTGATCTGTGCTCTTGTATGAACTATGGGGTTTTCCCCAACATGACTGTGAGCTTCACCTTATGTGGGACTGTGGTTATTCAGCATGACTGTGCAAAGTATGACTCTGTGTCTCTACACTATGTGACTGCATCCTTACTCAACATGATTGTGTGTCCTTTGTCTGCATGATTGTATTGGGTATGGTTGTACGTGTTAACTAAGAGGTTTGAGTTAGTATACTTCTGCTTTACACCTTTTAGACTCTCTCTCAAGGTACGTAAATTGTTTGCCTAGTTGACTTGTCCCTTCGGTGACAAGATCAACCAAAGGTATCTGAGTATAAGGCTGATTCAAAGATTGGTTATGATTTCTTACTGCTGATATCTACTGTAAATTATTTTATTATGTCATTATTGTACTTGGCATTTGATGATTCTCAAGGACCAACATTAACGCAGTGATTAATGGAGCATTAAGTTGAAAGAGATGGAAATTATGTTTTTTGTTTTATTACAGTTTAAATTTTATTAAGCAGTACTATTAAATTTTATTAAGCAGTACTATTCTGAATCTGAGTTTATATGTTCATGCGTTAAATTTTACTACTTGTGTTAAAACTCCTCTAACCCTAAAATTTCAATAGTTACCAGTTACCTGATGAAGGTCAAGCCGATTTGTGACCAACTTGCAGTAGTTGAGGAGAAGATTGAAGACAAATAGCTAGTGAAATGGGCATTGAATAGGTTCTCATCTCAATGGGAAACATTTGTCCAAGGTGTTTGTGCTGGGGAGAATGCTAAAAGAAGATAATCTCTATCTATGTTGCTAGCAAAATGATTATGATGCATTAAATTTTACTACTTGTGTTAAAACTCCTCAAACCCTAAAATTTCAATAGTTACCAGTTACCTGACGAAGGTCAAGCCGATTTGTGATCAACTTGCAGTGGTTGAGGAGAAGATTGAAGACAAATAGCTAGTGAAATGGGCATTGAATGGAATCTCATCTCAATGGGAAACATTTGTCCAAGGTGTTTGTGCTTGGGAGAATGCTAAAAGAAGATAATCTCTATCTATGTTGCTAGCAAAATGATTATGATGCAGTTTCTGAAGGTATTTACTCTTCAACTCAACATCATTTGAAACCACTGAATTGTGTACCTTGAGTATTCAATAGAGTCAACATCTTTGCACCAGTGTTACACGGGGACGCGTTCCCCAAGGTTGGGACGCGCCCCCCTCGCTCCCCACACCTCAAGGACTTGGGGGGGCCTAGAGAAATGTTTCTCCTCGTCCACAATTTGGTGAAACTTGAGAAAACGCAAGGGGGAGCTTGTCCCCCTGTCTTGAAGCATGCACAGGTGAAGTGGGGGGCTCCTAAGCGCTCCAGTGGTACTGGTAAATATTAAGTTCTTAAAGTAAAAGTGGTATTTTCGTTATCTTTCATTTTCTATCATTTTACTTAAATTTTTAACATTACCGTTAATTGTTTCAGGATGTTTGAGAGTGGTTCCAACTTCATCAAAGTTCATATGCAAAAAGTAGAATTTTAGAATTCAACAAACTTAACAGTTTTCAGGATTTCAGGACTGCAACATTTCCACTTGATTTTATCATGTATGAGGTTAAGGGATTGTCATTTAATCAAGCACATCAACCTCTCTATGTACCTTGATGTTGGTGGTATTGATTGTTGAACTCCTCTATCGTGACCTTAATCAAAATGTACCTTTTAGTCAAGCAAAATCACTTATTAAGCATGGGAATTTTTTTCTAATTCTACCGTATTTTAAAGCTTGGTTTAGGAAGTTTCATCAAAATTGTAGGGTGTTGAGTAATGTCCTTCGAGGATCAACTTTGAGATTCTAGGTAGAGGCAAGGGATAGAAGCCTAGAGGGGGGCATAGGGTGCCATTTATGAATAGGATCCCATTATATGATTAATAGCTACTCTTACATAATTCTATGTTGGGCTTGAAAGCCTCAAATAATGTGATGCTCTCTAGAATCATGAAGAAATAGGGTCCTTAGGTTACATTTCCCCATTACAACATCTATGACATAGATTCACACAATGCTGAAGTGTGTTGATTCTTGAATCATTGAATAATTAGACTGTAATTATAGGGAGCAGCTTAAACTCTATTTACACGGGATGAATTGTTATTGCTGGGATTTATTATTTTTATTTTTTATGACCTCGACGTTCCCCTGTCCCCCCCCCCCCCGAATTTACCTAAATTTTGGGGTTGGTCTCCACACGTCCCCAATGTGTGTTTCCCCGCTCCGCCTGCTCCCACGCTCCTGCCTCCCGGATACTTAGGGAAAATTGCTTTGCACACAACTTCACTTCACTTAGAATTTCCACACACAAATGATCCCATAGATACAATGGTACAAGTGTCAGCCATCTGAAGATAAGGCTATAAAAGTCAAACTCTGTAACTTTGGTAGTTCATATTTATAACCCCAAAAAACAAATTAAAAAAGTGATTCTCTCCAGCCAAACCTAATAATTACAGTTGTAATGTTTCTGCAGAAGAACGTATTTCCAAATTCCCGTTAGACAAGTGCTTGGATGAGTTGTTGGAGAAGCCATCAAAAGTTCCTGCCCAACTTTCATCCTTAATCCATTTGCTGTCACACCCTTGCCAGTAAAAGTATAGAAAAAATGGGATTGTTAGTTTTCAATTTTCAAATAATCTCTGGTTTAACTTTTTTGTGTCTTAGATCAAGGGGTGCAGGAACAAGAAGCGAGGAAATTTGCCCGATGATTTTTCCTGGTGATTCTCATATTTGTGCACTTCCAGCTAGCAGAAGCATGCCATTATTTTCAAAAATTTAATTATAAGTAGAAAACATTGTGTTTACCCTTCTTCTACATTTCCAGTGTTTTGTCACATATGTGATGATATATGTTTCTACATTTCCAGTGTTTTGTCCCACAAACAAGGGGGTCTCATATATCAATTTGACATTTGGCTAGGCTGTGACGTAAATTAGATTATTATTATTATTATTATTTCAGCTTTATAGTGTTTATAACAATACAAAACTCCTTATTATCCATGTCTAGAAATTATAAGAACTCTTGTATTTATATCCATACCCAAATTTCTTTCTTTGCAACTTAAATGGATGTGAATGTGCTCCCAAAAGCATCATGGATTACGACAGCAAGACCTATTTATCCCTGAAAGAGTCACATGCAAAACAATTGTTTCCCTAGCTTTGTCCTCAAAAGAGAGAGAACTTCTGAAAAACAAAACAAGAACTTACCACACTTCCAACTCGCGCATACTCCTCCTTGGACACAAGCTC
Organism: Pseudotsuga menziesii; assembly: GCA_001517045.1. Taxonomy (NCBI): domain Eukaryota; kingdom Viridiplantae; phylum Streptophyta; class Pinopsida; order Pinales; family Pinaceae; genus Pseudotsuga; species Pseudotsuga menziesii. Next base: position 307,563 of record LPNX010418344.1, read on the forward strand.
TATGTTCGCACCAACCATCCGCTCAACAAGAAGATTTCCAGTCAAACCAGGATCTTCATCGACTTGTGCCTGAAATCACTCAGAAAATACCAGATACTATGTTTTTAAGCATTAAATAAATTAACACTTGTATCCCTATAATTTGAAATCAGTGTGTAAATATCTTACATGAAAAGTTGTAAATGTTTGCAGTGACACTTGAAAAGAAAAGAGTAATCAGTGTCAATATAATAAGCTGAGAAATTAGAATACTTGAAGTGATTACAAAGAATGGTTAGGTCGAAACCCTGGTAGTTCGCAATATGAGATAGCAGTCAAGATTCAGGTATCGAGCTGCCACTGCAGTAGCACGGCAGTGGTTACTTTGAATGCCTCCTATTGTGATAACACAATCTGCACCTTGTGCCTTTGCATCAGCCATCAAAAATTCCAGCTTCCGCACCTTGTTCCCACTAAGTTGCATACCCGATAAGTCATCCCGCTGCAGTGCCAAAAATGCACAGTTAATGGACTAGAAAGCAGAAACACTGAATATGTTAGTATTCATGGGAATATGAACATAAAAACAAATAAGCTGAAATCCTTCTCAAAAGTTAGCTAGAAACACTCCATAGTCCATACTACAAAATAAGACATAAATTTCAGCTTCCCTCATCTGTTATTACCTTTATCCAGACTTCCGTGTTTGTTGGTAAGCCAGGAAGACTCCATTGATGAATTGGCGTAGGGAGCTGTTAAGATAGGAAACTGGCTAATTATATCTCCATTGCAAGGAAGTCCAAGTATTATGCACTGTTATCTTGTCACATACCAGTTACAGAATTCCAACAAAAGAAACTTTTGATAAATGATAAATAAGATAAAACTTATAAGAAATGTAATTCCACTCTAGTGCCAAGTCACAAATGAGAAATCGTTTACAGTTTACACTGTTAAACCAAAACAAACTTTCACAATATATGACAAATTAAGACTACAGTAACTGAATAAATGAACAAATTTCTCTACATGTGCAAGACAAGAATGTGTTACCAACTAGGTTGCATCTAGTTGGACTTTCCAGTGAACCGCCGGAGATGAACAAACAATTGTTCAAATTCAGAGTTCAAAAGTCCATTCAGGCCTTCCAAGGCCCTTTTTACCCTTTTTTACCACATGTTCATGCCCAAAGAGATTGTAAAAAATGTGCTAGCATGGGCTTTTTGTAAAGAACTTGGATTCCTAGGACTTGGTTATCAAGCCTGTTGCCCACCTATTTCGACTAGGTGGCAACTCCATGTACATGAGGATGTACATAATTGTACCTTAGAAAAATCTGAGGATTTTTCTCTTCTGCAGGGCTATTGCCCCTTTGTAAAACGAAATGTCCGCTCCCCTGCGTGGGAAAATTAATGTAAATTTATGTGCTAGTGTGGGTCATATGATACGGATGCCACACCATGGAACTGGTTGTTAGGGAAGTCCCCTCATCGAGTGTTTTTCCCTTTCCAATTGATCTTGTTGTGTAAACGAGTTTAATCGGTTTGGTTTTCACTCAAAATCCTCCAAAGTGGTGACTGGCGTTCTACCAGTCAAGTCCATGAGGTGGCTAAGGCTTCAAAAGAGTGATTCATGACCATGCTAGACACTTGTATAGAGTCTTGCGGAGTTTCGTTGTGTTGTTGTATTTTTATTTATTTTTTCTAGTTAATTGGTTTCACCCCTTGGTGATTAATTAACTCAGTTTTTGATGTAATGATGTAATTGCTCAAGCACTAGCATTTTGTAATAGGGGCTATGAATGCAAAGTTAATTGCTATGAAACCCCCTAAGCCACTGCTTCGAGTCCCATGTCATTCTGACAAGTGGTTGAGGAGATAGACCATTTTTGTCTAAGCAAGGTCTATTTTTCCTAGGGAATTAATTAATTTCCCTAAGTCAAAAATTCATATTATTTGATTTTGAAGGAAAAAATCAAATAATGCCATGGTAAATTTATTTGGGGGTCATTGAGCCTAGGAAAAATTTACTTCAAATTTTTCCACCCCCCCATGGCCAAGATTTAATTTTTCAAAGCTTATTTTTAATTTTTCCTAAGTCAAAATGGGAGAATTTAAAAAATTATGCCAAAGAATTAAATCTAAGATGAATAATTATTTTTAGCCTAAGTCTAAGGTTAAAATTTTATTATTGGAGCTAATGACTAGGGTCAAAGCCAAGTTAGAGGTGGTCCAAGTTTAAAACCTCCATTTTGGGAGGGCGCTACCATGAAAAAACGGCCACCAAAATAGTGGAGCACTACATCAAAGTAGAAGGGCGTCATATCATATGAAGACTCCACCAAATTTAAATAGGGCGCAACCATTAATAGAAGGGCGCATGCATGATGGAGAGTCCCCACTATTTTAGAGAAGGCGCCACCAAATTTTAGCAGGGTGCATCAATATGAAGAGGGCGCCACTTTAAGTGAAGGCGCTAAGTTTAGAGAGGGCGGCCACAAATAAAGAAGGGCGCTAGCCATTATAGTAGGCGCTGCCATATTTGAAGGAACGTCTACCAAAATGGGGGGGCTAGCCATCAAAATAGTGGAGATGCCATCAAAATAGTGGGGGCGTCAAAGTTTTAAAGGGGCGCTAGTTTGAATAGAGGCGCTGCCATATAGAAGATGCACCACGTTTTGTAGAGGGCCTCACACTATATTTGGAAGCGCTAGCTACAAATGGAGGCGCTAGTATGGATGAAGAGGACGCTAAACATAGAGACGCCACCAAATTTAGAGGAGGGCGCTATCTTTTGGGCCCACGTTTTTACACTATTTTGGAGGGCGCTAAATTTGGAGATTTCCACCATTTTTAGAGGGGCGCCTAGCCTAGTGGGCCTACTCTATTTTTATTCAAAACCTAAAAGCTCATCTAATGGTGGATTTTAAGTCAAAGACCTAAATCTAAAGGTGAATATTACTTGGAGCATGGATCAAGCCTTTTAGCCATTGATTAAAAAATAATCTAAGGATGGAGATTAATTGAGAAAAATGGAATGTCAAATACCTAGATCTAGTGGTGGAGATTAAACCCTAGATCTAGATCTAATCTCAGCCATTTATCTTCAAGAGATTGGGGATTGCCTCAACTATATAATGAGGGTCTCACTCCCTCATTACGGGATCTCTCATGCTATTGTTACGCTGCCGGAAATTTCTTCTTACTCTCATATTTTCTTGCTACACTTTGTATTGGAAGCTTTGCCCTAGTTGGGCCATTTAATAAAAAATTCTTTGGAGGGATACTATGCTGCAAATTCTTTCATGATCTACTACTTGTAAGGTAACTTGTATTTTTCTAGTTTGCAATTTGTATTATTCTAGTTAGCTCTCCACAAAGTGTTTTGTGGAGAGATTAGAGAGTAAAAGTGCTTTTGCTTTCTTTTGTGAATGATCTAACATCGTCTTTCAAAGTATTTTGCAGGAACTGTTAGATATTCATCACTAGGATTACGATTTTTGCAGACATAGGTTTATTTGCAGGTTATTCAAGCAAGGAGATCTCTCCAAAAATCTCATTCCAGCAAATTTTAAATTCGACCATCTACTTTCAGCCTTCTTGAAAAGGGGTTTTATTCACTGTATAGTGAATATAACCCTTGTTTTAGGGCCCCAACCTATTATATATTAGTTAGGGCTTTTATATCTGCTATTTTAACATTGTTTAAGTGGCTGGAAACTCATTTTCCAGCCCTCTAAATCTCTTATTTCTGCAATATTTCACATTCAGATTTTTTATGTAAATTTGTAAATTTCATACTAATTTTTTAACAACAATTTTTTAGTGTTTTCTGTGATTTCCAGCGAAGAATAGCTTGCTGGTTTATGACAGGTTATGCACAAGTGAAGGAGATTTGATGCCCGAATAGGCCCAGGATTCCCTCAACCTTCAACCGGTTCAAAAGGGGTTCAAACCCTCAACTCTCTCTCTCAATTTTTTCTGATTTATTGTAAACCCCAACGAGAGTCTCTTGGGGTATTCTGTAAAGTTTTGTAACCATTTGTAATCCATAAGTAGATAGATTAGGAAGTAGAGTAGGAAGTAGGATACTAGTTGTTTCATATTTCTGTTTATGCAAATTTCATTTTTGTTTAAAAGTAATCATACAACCCATTAAACCTGTGTATCCTCTATCCGCTTGTCATCTCCCTTTAGGGACTTCAAGCTAGATATGAAAAACAGGGGAAGTGGGGGCTTAGGTAATTAAAATAACTTTCTTTCTTGTACTACAATCAAACATTTTATTTTCCAAGTCCAAGATCAAATACCGGCACCTCCAATAAGGGATACAGCTTGGTTGATCTTGTTGATCGCTTTAAAATAAACCTTGCATGCTAATCACCCAGATAAAATTTAATCTTAAAATTTACCAACAACAACTTCCCACATCCTGCTCCTCTACTCGGTTATCACCCTTCGGGGTACTCCGAGATACGACCAGGGGACAGGGAAGTCTTAGTTTAATAAACATCCATCAAGCCCTTTTTCTGTCAACTAAAAACAGTGACCTTAGGAAGCTAGAAGGGGTAGTAGACCGTGGGTGGTCTCTAGGCGCTTCGACGTCCTCCTTGTTGAGCACTGGGACATTGGGGATTGACCTGTGAGCTACGGGTGGGCTTTGTTGCCACTTTGTTGAGCGCAACAGCTTTCCTTCTTTGACTGGAGAAGTTCTAGATCGGAGTAGTCACACCACCGATTCTAAAACTTAATCCAAGAAGAAAAACTTTAATAAAATCAACTAAAATAAACCAAGAGACATTTCAAAACCGGTTCTACAACACTCTCCTATTTCAAGCAGTCTTTCTCCAATATTGCACTACAATTTTTACTTCCAGCACTTTACTTTTCAGTTACATCTATTTTCGATTCTGCAAATGGTCTTGTGGTGAACTTTTAACTGCTTAAGGTCCTTTCATACTTTCAATTTACTGCTGGTTTAATAATCTGCACAAATAGCATTTTTCTGCCATTTTGTAAATCTGATTCATTGTCCATATTGGTAAATCATCTACACAATTGTTTAATGTTTTATTTCCTTACTGTTTATAATTATATCGTTATTCATTTATTTCATTGTCAAACACCGAAGTTGTAGTTTAATCACAGATTAAATCTCGTTTTTACTTGTAAAGTTTATAAAGCCGTAATCTATCTTTTGACTCCATTATTTAGGCACTGGTTTAAAGAAAAAGTTGTCTGTCATTTAAATCTTGCATATTGCATCAGTCTGATTGTCATCTCTCAGAACCTTAGCCTCAGTTAAATAAAAGATCCCTTTAATTAAATTATAATTAATTAATAAATCTGGAACTTAGCTTTCCTATAGGGACTACCCCCCTTGGCTCTGTTGGGATCTTGCCTAAACGGAGGAGTTGTGGACGGTGGTGACAGTGGTCCCCAGCTCTCACTTGCCCCCAAGGACACACATAGCAGGTTGTGACTTTCCTGCACCTTAAAGTGTGAATTAGGCGGCAACAAAGCCAATTATTCCAAGGTGTTTTTTCCTTGTTAATTATGGAATGCTAAACAAGCAATGTAAATTTTTGAGTTTTTCACCTACCCCTCCATAGCTGAAATGGTTGTCTTGGTGGTTAAACCCTAGGAGGTTATTAAAGTTCACGTGTCAATGTATATGAACGTGTTTCAAGCACTCTTTCTCCAATATTGCACTACAATTTTTACTTCCAGCACTTTACTTTTCAGTTACATCTATTTTCGATTCTGCAAATGGTCTTGTGGTGAACTTTTAACTGCTTAAGGTCCTTTCATACTTTCAATTTACTGCTGGTTTAATAATCTGCACAAATAGCATTTTTCTGCCATTTTGTAAATCTGATTCATTGTCCATATTGGTAAATCATCTACACAATTGTTTAATGTTTTATTTCCTTACTGTTTATAATTATATCGTTATTCATTTATTTCATTGTCAAACACCGAAGTTGTAGTTTAATCACAGATTAAATCTCGTTTTTACTTGTAAAGTTTATAAAGCCGTAATCTATCTTTTGACTCCATTATTTAGGCACTGGTTTAAAGAAAAAGTTGACTGTCATTTAAATCTTGCATATTGCATCAGTCTGATTGTCATCTCTCAGAACCTTAGCCTCAGTTAAATAAAAGATCCCTTTAATTAAATTATAATTAATTAATAAATCTGGAACTTAGCTTTCCTATAGGGACTACCCCCCTTGGCTCTGTTGGGATCTTGCCTAAACGGAGGAGTTGTGGACTGTGGTGACAGTGGTCCCCAGCTCTCACTTGCCCCCAAGGACACACATAGCAGGTTGTGACTTTCCTGCACCTTAAAGTGTGAATTAGGCGGCAACAAAGCCAATTATTCCAAGGTGCTTTTTCCTTGTTAATTATGGAATGCTAAACAAGCAATGTAAATTTTTGAGTTTTTCACCTACCCCTCCAAAGCTGAAATGGTTGTCTTGGTGGTTAAACCCTAGGAGGTTATTAAAGTTCACGTGTCAATGTATATGAACGTGCTAGACATTGTTATTGAGTCATATGGACGTGTGCTAGGTCACCTATGTTTTTTTTTCCAAGAAAATAAATTTTCTTGTAAAATTTGGCCATTTTTTAATTGTTTAATTAAAAAATTTGTAAAGGGCATAAAAGCTTGATACTAAGGCACAATTTGGTGTGTGGATGCTCGTTTTCACACTCAGAGCGTCCTCTTTACCCCAGGACCCACTTTTCATATGCTTTGGGTGATTAATTTGTCACTTAGAGCCATTTTTGCTAACAGTACATCAAAACGTCAGTTTAAATGTTAACGATGAGACAAAATGGCAGAAGACAAATTGAAAAAAAATGTCGAAGGAGACAAGTTTTGACATGTTGGGTGACATGGCAAACTTGTCCCCCATGAAAGGCGACCTCATCACATAGTGAAGAGTCGCTTTGGTTTATTTTTTTGGAAGCTAGCGAATACATTGTGATTGAGTGGCTCACCCCCTTCCAAACCTCACGTCATGATGATGTGGCCCGCGCTTTGAATTGGTGATTTGAGTAGTTGGTTGGCGTTTTGATTGAGATACGACCTCATGAGAGGTGGCGAATATGGGAGAGAGGTCGCCTACCTCATGAGAGGGGGCACCTCCTCCTTAGTGATAACAACACAACATCCACTATTTTCTCCATGACTCACCCTTGGACTCCCTCTTGTGGATTCGCCCCTCTTGGGCCATTGGTGTTATAAATAAGGCATACATCTCCCATTTGAAACTAGTCAGAGTTTTGCAAGCAAAGGCTGGCGAATTGTAATTGTTGTACTATATTTTTGTTATTGAGAATAAAAGAAACTTTGGAGGTCCATGTTGTGTGATGCTATCAAATGAGTGGATGTATTATCTCAATTTCATGAGGTAATCTATATTACATTTGTTTTATGAAGGTCCAGCCTATTGGTAGGATTGGTGTCAATTTTGTAGGAAGGATTACTAAAACTTGTTTGATTTAGTTAATCTTTTATTTGTAATAAGTTAGAGATTCAAGATTTATATGTTTCATTTGCTTATGCCCATATTCTCTTGGTTTCTATCTTATTTCATTTCTAGATTTAATGGGTTGTGTGCAAGCATGTTGCTAGTTGCAGGTCACTTGATTTGAAAAAGCAAAGAGCTCACTTGCTCTTGTTCTTTCAAATTTCATTCGGAAGATCAAACCCTCAGTGTCTCACACGTCAAAACCTTTGAAGTTTTCTTTGCTCAAGGATCCACGTTGCTCTTCTCTTTATCCTCATACTTCCTTTTCTTTGGTCACCCTTTTAACTTGCAAATTGAATGAGATCTATCATCTCAAAGCTAAAATCATAATTAGATCTAGTTTCCTTTGCAACGTAAATAGATGCTAATCGTTTTATAAAGAAGTATCATTTGCAAGCTATATAGAGATTCTTCATTTCTTAGTTTCCTTCTTGTTAGATCTAAAGGCTAGGATGAAAGTTTCATCTTTTGGTATTTAAAAGTTAAATTTGGCAAAGTAAAAAGTGCTTTCTATTGGCTGCCCTAAAAGTGAGCCAAGATCCTCAAAGGACTTCTCCTTTTGAGTTATTTTCGTCATTTCTTTAAAGTAGTTTAACTTAGAAATTTTTCCTAACTTTTTTGTAGTATTTTCCCAAACACTCCTAAAGTGTTTGGGAGCATTTTCTAATAAAGTCGTTGGCTGTTTTTTGTCTTTTGTTAAACAGGTAGAGAGGTAGGCTGCTCAAAATTTGAAGTTTCAAACAAACCAGAGACTCTCTACTTACCCCTTCCTTTCATCCCCCTTCTCTCCATTCACTTTTTCGGAGAAAACTTGTAAATCCGTTGATCTAAAATATAAAGATCACGGGTGTCCCAAAAAAGATTTATTTCAAAGCGATTGTAGTAACTAAAATAAACAAAGAGGTCTAGAAGGTTGTGTTAAGCCTTCTCCCAATCCCCATTTGGGGGTCTATGTAGTGGTGCTTGTTAGAGTAGTTTATATTGTTTAGTTTAGCTGCTTTATTTTGTTTGTAATAAAAGAACTACTTACCCCACACTTTTCCGAGTTACGGTGTCATCCGAAAGAGCTTGCTCGAGTAAAAGGCATCAGAAAGAGATTCATGGTAGGACTAATTAGAAAACAAGTGTCCTTTTGTTATTTCCTTTTTGCCATTTCTTTAGGCATTTAAAATTAACCTGACTGTGCTCTCTCGAGTATCTCAAAAGGGGGGAAGAGATTCTCATTTGTGACTGTCACTGCTCAGGGTGACTATACTCTCTTGCCAGCATGATCGTGTCTCACTCTGCCTTCAGTGTGACTGTTGTTTCCTTTCAACGTGACTATCTGTCACTGCTCAACGTGACTATGTGTCACTGCTCAACGGAACTTTGTCCCTACTCAGTACAACTACATTCTCCTCACAATGTATCTGTGCGTCCCTCTCAGTGTGACTGTGTGTCACTTGCATCATGACTGTGTGTCACTTGCAGCGTGACCATGTCTCTCTTCCGCCGGCATGACCATGTGCCTCTTCTCTGCTAAGCTTGACTGTGTGTGTCTCTGTTGAGCTTGATTGTGTGTTTCTATGCTGAGCTTGACTATGGGTTTCTCTGCTAACATGATTGTGTGAAAGTATGACTATATAAAAGTATGATTGTGTGTCTCTGCACAGCATGACTGTATTCTTACCCAGCGTGACTGTGTGTCCTTTGTCAGTGTGACTGTACTGGATATGACTGTGCTACTAAAGTCTGCGTATTTGATTGAAGTTTTTATTCCTGTTGACTAAGAATCTGAGCTCAGTATGCTTCTTCTTTAACCCTCTTAATCTCTCTCTTAAGGTACATCATTTGTTTGCCCAGTTGACTTGTCCCTTCAGTGACAAGATCAAAACCTAAAAGTATCTGAGTATAAGGCTGATTAAAATTGTTATGATTCTTTACTGTTGTTATCTCCTATGCATTATGTTATCATTTTGTTACTGTACATGACATTTGATGAATCATCTAGAGTACCAACTTTAACGCAGTGACCATGGAGTGTTAAAGTTGAAAGAGATAAAAATTATGTTTGATTTTATTGCAGTTTAAATTGATTAGAGCAGTACTATTCTGAATCTTGTTTATATTTTTTATTCATGCATTAAAGTATATTATTTATATTAAATCTTAACCTAACCCTAAACTTTAACAGTTTAGTCATTCACGGTTCAGATTTTTCCTAAATTACTTATAAATATGCATGTTTTATAGTGCTAAAGAACATCTTTAATTGCAGATTTATAAGTGGGAAGTTGGGTATATCAACTAAGAATACTTGCAAGGTATCCCATCTTGCATTTTCTATGATTTAAGTTCATTGATTTTCACTAACAAAGTGCATGTTTCGACAGCCATTAGGTAGCCTAGAGGTGGTAGAGCTTAGTTTCGAGAAGAAGGGTGGTCAAACTACCCATCTTCCAATCATTTCTCGTTCCTTTTATCAATCTCCTTCTGAGTAAAGTCCTCCCATAGTCTAGACCAATTGGGAAGCCTTTCTCTACCTACAATGCACTTCACAAATACGTCCCACTTCTTGGTGAAACCCTTCATAGCTATCCTCACCAGTTCTGAGTCAAGGACAATATCTCCCACAACTGCTAACTCATCTTTGACTTGCACCACACGAGTTAACTAGGAGGCCACACCCTCATCCTTGTTCATCTCGACATTGTGTAGCTTGTCCTTTAGTGCCATCTTGTGGTTCTCGTTCCTGGCTTCAAATAACTGGTTTAGTGCATCCCACATGTCTTTCACGGTTTTCTTCTCTGCTAAATGTGGAATGAGATGGTCTTTTGCTCCATCTAGGATCACTCTCTAGGATCTGGCTTCAAGGGATTCAAACACATCTAGTGCATCCTGGTTTGTAGGCTTGGTCATCTTGGTGTTAGCAAAAGTCAATATTTTCCATTCTTTTAATACGACAATAATCCTTACTTACCATGGGAGGTAGTTGGATACACAATCCAATCTATCCTCATATTGTATGCTCATCATTGGAAATCACCTACAACAGATATTAACTGAAAGACAACACAACTTCTTTTAACTGCGAATCACAATCTTGAACCCTACTTCAGTACAACTCTGATACCATGAAGAAAATAATTGACATTAACATGAAAACTTTTATTCACACATTCTATCAAACAATTGAGTATCTAGGGGGTTTTTATTAAAATTTTACTCATGAATTTAAAATAAAAACCACTACTCCAAGATCTTCTCAAACATTGAAGTATCAATCAAACAAATGAGACACAGATATTTTTGGTCAAAAGACCAGGCAAAACCCTAGAAGAAGAAAATTTTACTAAGAAGAGTACTCAAAAATTTTAATCAACACAAGAATTAATTTCTTCAACCCTCACTGATAGAATTACACCAATCTGGAACAGCAAACAAATACCTCGAATTTTGTGCCAAAAACAATTGTACGGCCCTTCACACATGTTGTATGGCCTGTAACTTTCTGTTGTACTTTTCTGCCTTGAAATTCCTGCCACACATGCCAAAAATCTCCCTGTTGTACGGCCTAGACAGTCAGCAATAAATGCACCAGCAGTTGCCTTGGGATCTATGCCCACACGTGTTGTTGTATTGCCATGTTAGACTGTTGTATGGTCACCTTCTGGCTGCCTTGGGAAATGTGTTGTTGCTCCTTGGGAATCGTGCCACTGGTGCTAGGGTATCTCTCCTCTCTTCACTTCTCTTCTTCCTCTCTCTTCATTAATGGTGTATCCCATTTGTCCTTTCTTCCTTTGTTTTATACTTTAAATTTTGTAACTACTTCTCTTAACCACCTAATCTAGGGTTGAGATTCATTTACAAAATCAAGGGCCATCATTTAATGCACTCAATTTTAATAATTAATTCACTTTCATTATTAAATAATCACTTAAGTGAAACCCATTCTATCTAGTACAAAACATTACTTTATTTATATATAATTCACTTTATACATAAATATACAAAGGACAAAGTCTAAGTCCTCCTCGTCACATCCACACCAAAAATATGAGGGAGGACCTTCAGAATTAACATTTTTCAACAAAAAGGGAACATGAGAAAAGTGTCAAGTCCATCTAGCACCAGGTATGTCCCCACCACACATTCAACCAGAGGGACCACGTAGAACACCCCCTTCCTAGTGACACCAACAATACAGCATCATCACATATACTCACTAGAAAGCATCCATATGAAGTAACTGCATGAAGGAAGCATCCAACCATAAAAAGACCATCAACCTAACCATACACTATAGAGAAATCACCATCTGCCACCAAAGATCTTCATCAAATATCCATCCTAAAGGAGAGAAGAAGCTGCCTGAAGATGTAGATCCCCCAAGTCCAACAAGATGCTCCAAGGTACCAACCACAACCCAATTGAACTACCCACACAATTTCACTTACTAAGTTTATCTTTAGTTAAAATTACACCGAACCCCAGCTAATAAATCCTAACAGCGGCTAATGAACTTAGATTTAAGCTTACCTAGACCCCAAACATTTCATGATCAAACCTTAGATCACCTATGGAATCCTCCCTGTGTTTGACAAGCACCAACCCAAGTGAGAAACGACTAGAGCAAGGTGAAATTGGCTCATAGTCCTATAGTTATTTGGACCCCTCTTAGGTTCCCTTTTAGGAATTTATGGGAGATAACAAGATTTATTAGCAAAGTTGAGGATGCAATGTCTAGTACATCAAATAAAACCACAAATCCTAAACATACATGATGTCACTACATAGGATCACTTCCCCACGCCAATCAAGGATAGATACAATCACATGGCTAACATTGAACAATAGGAGGCACCAATACTAAGTATCCAGTGAACTCTACAATCTGGCATGAAAGGGAATAGAATGTGAAAAATGGAATTGGAAGAATGAGAAATGGGAAGACTTAAGAATAACCAATCCCTTTCTCTCCTAAATCTCCATTCTCTCTTATATGAGAGAATGGATTCATACAAATAAAATCCAGTAATACCTAAAGAACAAGAATAGGTGTAATGCAAGGTCACCTCTAAAACCCTAAAATCATGCTAAATGTATCGAATAGATAATGTCTAGCTTTGGGTGGTCCAATCCTCACCCAAGCACAAGAAAGTTAACCAAAGAAAGCACACATTGTGTGCATGAAAATCTCTCTCGAAAAGCACAAGGAAGCTCCAACTAGTGCACCTGGCACCATGCTTAACCTGGGATAGAATGGATGAAGAAGATAAAGAATCTCCTGGAAAAGACTGAGCAGCGAGGACTGATGCATGCAAGCCCATAATTAGGGCACCAGTCAACTGAAGAACAGAAGATAAACCTGTCAATAATAAGTTATAACCAGCATAACCTGCCAAGAAAACTAGCCAAAGGCACACATTCTGTCCTTACATGCAGCCTAGCTTTTCCCTGAATGGCACTCAAATTGGATAAGAAAAAGATGAGAATAGAACTCCCAAATTGGGCACCCACCATTGCCAAGAATAAACCTTGCAACCGCTGAAAATAAACCTCAAGTGCAGCACCTTGTCTTTGGCTCATAATAGACTAGATATGTTCCCAAAAAGGCACACTGGATAAGATTACAAAAAACACAATGGATAACATTCCTTCTACCCAAAATCTCTCCTCAAGTACACACTCTTTGTCCAATTGGTCAAGAATTTAAACTTACTTGCTGGTCAAGCAACCTCTAAATACCCAAAATGGATGTGCTTTTGTCCTGAAAAAACACTAGATGGATCTCATGTGGGATGCCCCTGCTCCTGCTATGTTTAGGAGTGATGCCCTAATTTTGACCTAATTTTGCAATCTCAAAATCACTTGATATCTCTAGGTTTTATTCTCCATCATTGTACAACCCCATCCATACATGTCACTTTCTAAAAATAAAAAGCCTAAAAATAAACTTTGCATGATTGCCACCAAAGTTCACACGTGTGTGATCTTCTCCTTAAACATCATTGGTTTCCAAGAAAATAAAATTCCTAAAAATAGTGGCTTCAAAAATCAGAAGTACCTTTTTGAAATAATCACCCTCCCATGCATGCTCCAAGTGTTGCATGTAACATGCATGCATCACCTGATAAATTTAAAACTGCAGTCTGAACTGAAATCTCACACAAAAGCATTGAACATGGTATCCCCCATATCAATCTGAAAATAGAACTCACCCGATCTCAAACTTTGGAATCAGATGATGTACACATGAGTGTATTAAAGCTCAACATTGAATATGCCTTGGGCAAATTCAAATTTCAATGTTAACAAAGGCTTCATTTTGTTGGGACGCTAAGAATCGTAGAACTCCTAATGTTAATGAAAAACTTGAAAACCAAAACTTAGGAACAAGTCGATAGACTCAAATTACTCGATTTCGATGTAACCTTGTAACCTGATCTGACCCCAACATGACTTCTAATCGACTCAAGGCACAACTCTTCGACTTCAATACTCAACATAGGCATCCAGCACAAAATATTAAGACCAAATCCCAACATTGTTCCCAAGTAAAACTTCACCATGTACTTGAAAATATTCACTTCCGCTTATGAATAGACCAAGAGACAGGTTGAAAGATCAATCCTAGCGACCTGATGTGTCAAAAAAAAGACAATTATTGAAAACCAAAACAGACCAAACTCAAGCTTAAAACAAAGGAGAAGACTTCATGACAAAAATATGCGTCCTGTTGTTCAATTTGATACCAGATGATTTTTTTTAACAGATTAATACTGCGTGCAATCTATACCATATCTACTGTGGTTTGTTCACTTTCAAACTAGATATACTCCTGGCAAAAGCTACAACACATACAATCTTATGATGACTTGCAGACTATGCGATTCTTATCATGAGAGCTACACAACATACAGCGTCCCCTAATGTATTTTGCGAGGGTTCACATAAAGTGAATAGTAACAGGAAGACCACAATAAGATCAAAGGATCGCCATCATCAATCATTTATAATATTGGTTCTTCCATCTCTAGCACTTGTTTGTTAAAATAAGTAGAAGAAAAGCGACTTACATGTCCTAGAGAATAGAAATGGGAAGGAATCGGATGAAGATATGTTGCCCATGGAGGAGGTGTGTATGGATATTTGCATAGAAAGGCCGCTGAACTGCCCTCTCCATCCCCTCGCTCTGCACGATGCCCGTGGGCCATCGTTGTCTTCGCTCTAATACTCTTGTCTTTCACCTGTAATTTCCTGTAACCTAATGCGGATATAGCATCAATCCAATGGCAATTACTGCTAATACTGAAATTTCTGCAGTCGGCAGGCAGCCAAATCCTACATGAAATTAACGACGCTATACCCATCAGGGCTCCAAGAGCCCTGCTATAATTTTCAACGAGTGGAATTTTAAGATTTTTGGAATTTAGCGGAGTGATGATTAAATAATAATTTTTGGAATTGTTTTAGTGTATTGATAATAATTTTTATATAGGGTTACTTTTGGACCGGATTCATTTTTTCTCAAAAATTGTCAAAATCTTGCAAAAATTATATAAAGTTTTTAAAAATTTGAATATTTAAAAAATATATTTATTAAACATTTTATGGTTGCAAATTTGAGATTTAGTAAAATTCATCAAGGTTTTTAAGCTTCGAGAAAATTATGGATCCTTCAAGTTTTCTATGCCTAGTATTGATGAAATTGTATTAGTTGGTGAGTAATTTTTTTTTTATATATAGTTGTAATGCTATACTTTTGGATTTTTTTTAATTTTCTTGTGTTTTGGTATTTTTGTTGGTGCTTATTGGCCAACAAGAGGTGGGCTCATGCCTCAAGAATGCCTACCCAGCCATTGGTGGTGTTGTCATATAAGCATCAATTAAATGTTTCATTTGTTTGTCGTGCTAGCTACCAAGTGTGTTTTGTAGGTTGTCTTGTCGTGCTATGTGTTTTGTAGGTTGTCTTGTCATGTTGCGGGCAGTGTATAAACTGTCTCCAATGTTTGTGTTGTACAAAAGGTTTACGCTGTTAATAGAGGTGCTCATGCCATCGAATTTTATTTAGTTTGATTGTTTGATGAAGATGCTCTAAGCTTGTGCTAGCTAACACAACGTTCTAGTCTTTGCTTAAGCCACCATTTGTCAGATATCATAATTTAGAGAGGAGCAGTTCTCGATGGATTTAGATGCTCTTTTATGAGATTCTACTCACCATGTCTCTTGCAAAAGAATTGAGAAAAACAATGCTTATGCTTCACTGAACTTGTTCTAGACAATCTTGTGGTTTGATTGATGAATGGTTAAGCATATCTTTCTAGGTGGTGAGTAGCTGAGGTCAAGTGAAAACTTGTGCATGATTACAATGTTGAGTTTTCCTCTTTCATTCGATAAAAAGTATGTTTGTAATTTTACAAGATGTGGGTATATGTCACTACGTGAGAAACATGATATATGGTTGGCATGTTTAGAATGAAACCCTTGGTGTGTTCATGCCACAATTTATGTTCTGGTGAAACGTGAAATCCAAGGTATGGACAATAAGAGCAACTTAAAATCAAAATTGTTATAGCTATTTATTGTTGAATGGATGAAAACTTGTACCTGTTATAATCAATGAAAGCTATCTTTCTTGATTGTTGCTTGTGTTTCTTGCAGTGGATTGTATAGTATAGATGTCATCTTCCATTGTATAGATTTCCTAGGTTTCTGCATATGATGTTTGGAAAATGTATACTCATATTGTATTGCAGAGTATGCATCCTTTGTTTTTTATTTAGTAAGAGTTGTGATATATATATATATATATATAGTGGTAGTTTTATTGTAAAACTCGATTTATTTAAATTGTTAGATAATTTTCTTTATATCTGGTCTTCCTGTTTTCTCCAAATGGAGAGAAATGACAATCAAGTTTGTTCAAAGTCTGCTCTTGTTAATTATATTTTCTCTCGAAACAATTTAACTAGTGAGATGAATATCGAGCTCTGCAGTTTGCATCGAAACTACATAGATGGTGTCCTGTAATAGAAATTGTTGACGTGCCTTTGAGATTTTTGAATGTTGCCTCTTCTTTTTTCTTCTATTCTAGTTAGATGACTTTCTTAAACATTCCTAGTATGTTTGGATACATTCTTCTATGTACATAGGCATGTTAAAAACAATTTCTAAATTTTTTACTTCCTATTGCATTTGTTCTAAATTTGACCTGCCCTCGTCTATTCTTAAATATTAAAGTTGAAATGCATCTTCCTTTATAGTTGCTTATGTTTCTTGTAGTGGACTCTATAATGATCTGATCTTGTGTTAGCTAGCGCAATGTTCTAGTCTTTTCCTAAACTGCTACTTCTATCCTGTTGGAGACGGTGTTCCTATTTTATTTACAGTTTGTGCTCGGTGGGCAGTGGTGCTTTGATCTTTTTTATTGCTTATGGGTTGGATTCTTGTGCATGGGGTATTTATGTTGTTCATTGGTTATGCTACAGTGGTGTGCTCCTCCAGTGTCTAGATGCAGATTCGATACTTCATTCTTCGTGTTTAGCTCAATAGGTATGAGCATAACCTTCCTCTTTGTCCAGGTGTTCTTATATGTGTTCATTGTAAAAAGAAAAGGAGAATGTGTGTTTGTTGAAACAAAAAGGTGGAACAATCCAGTGTTAGTGGTCGTTTGTTTCTCTTCTAGGATTTGCCCTTGTGTATAGTTGTTGTTGGTCCGCTGCTTTCGTGGTTCGGGTTCCCTGTGTATAGTTGTTGTATAGTTCTTGATGTGAGAAGTTGTTGGGTGGGTTGTGAGTGTGGCTAGGTCTTCCGGGGTAGCAATATTGTCATGTCACTACTCCTTTTGTGACCAGAGACCTCCTTTTTATTAATTTTCTTTCTTTGAATTTTTTTTTGTTTAGTTATCTCCTTTTTTGTTTTGCCATTAGTGCATTAGTCTTTTTAGCATCAGTGTCTTGCTTGGCTTGTGTTTGCTACTTGCTGCAAAGACTGAGAGTTAATGACTTTTATTACATTTTCATTTATTTATATTGATAATATAAAATAATTATATAGTTGCATACTTACTTGCATCTCACATATGCATTTAAGGCGGTATTTGCACTCGGTTGCTTGGCAAAGAGTAGTGTTTAGGCTTTCATATAGAAAAGATTGCATTGGGTTGCTTGGATGAGAGTAGTGTTTAGGCTTTCATATAACAAGGATTGTATTGGCATCTGAAAGGGATGGAATTTTGTGTATTACATGTAGTGGCATACCCCCTTTTTCATATTTAAAAACAAAGTTGCACTTGGCATTGTTTTTTAGGTGTGCACATTTACTTCATTGTTGAGTCGTAACATCACTAGTTGCACATTCATTACCCTTGAGTAATCACAACCATTAAAATTAACGCTTAAATTAAAATTGATTACACATTTTTATTTGATAGAGGTGCGCCAACAAGCTTAGGATTGTAGAGTCTTGGAATAGGGTGTCATGAGTAAATCTTTCCAAGACTATGAAACAAAACATCTAGGTGTTTGTCCAGATGAGAAGTGAAATCCTTGGTATAGTTAGTGTTTTCAAGAGGCTCCTCTTATGGAGGAGTTAAGCATGAGGCACCGCACATGTTTGTGGTGGGGATAGCCCCTTGCCACTTTTTGTTCGGTGCCAGAGATATTTATAGGATCTTTTTCGTATTTGGGGGCTTTTGAGGTACCTTTGGTGCTTTCGAGCTTCGGGCTTTGTTACCCTGCCCATACAGTAGATCCCACCTATGCCTTTTCAACTGAGCATTGGTTATATTGGGGTGACCTTAATTTCCTTACCTAGGTATCATAGGGGGTACTTGTAGAGGTTATTCTACGAGTGTCCCGACTTGGTAGAGGTCAGACAACACAGTCACTATATGCGTTGAAGCTGAGAGCCACTATAATTGGTTACACACCTCCTCTTGTAGTGTATGGGAGTCTCAGGCCTCTACTAGGCGAGACATACCTGCTGCATTCAGGAGCTCACTTATCCACCCTCTTTGCTTGTTTGCATCTGACCTAGTTTTACTTAGGGGTGTGCTCTATGTGCGCCAGCCGGATTTAGGGATCGTAGTTCTTTGAATCTCTTTATGTTCCCTTAAGTTCAAATTCTTTTACATTCTTCATGTTGAATATCACTACTAGTATTCTGTTACCTGCTCCAGGTTCTAGTGAGAACCCTGGTGTTGTACTAGGGGGAACGACAACCCCTTACCTTGCACATCAGTTCGAGAGTGGTTATAATCCTCCTTTTACTCTATTTATCGGGGTATTTCCACCTCCTTCGTCCAATGTTCACATTAGTGTTCATTCCCATGGGGGTGGTTGTGAATACGTGGACGTTGGATCTACAACTTACATTCTTTTTTATGTCCTCTCATCCACTGCACCGTTTCCTTCTTATGTTTTTCTCATGATCAACCCTACCTATATCCTATAGTTTTGGATATCTATTGACTTTGTGAAATTGTTTTGGACTAATGTTGTTATCTAGGGTCCATTTTTTGGTATACTCTTGTCGAGTTTTAGCTCGTTCATGCCCTTGGAAGGTATAATACTAAATTGCCATATAGGATAGGACAATTTTTCTGCATGCATTCTGCATTATCCTATGACTATGCCACCTTAACCATAGGTACGGACCCACTTCGTGATGTCATGAAACCTTCATACTGCTACTAGAAGTGGTGTTACGTAAGTGTTAGAGATTTCCTTATCATGGGTACCCTAGTTAGATCAAGTTTCGTCATTTGGTTCCCAAGCTGAGAGTCCTCACTTAGGCTTGGGAGTCCCTTGTAGTATTGCCATGTCTTTAAGTAAAGACCTTCATATTATTTCTTGAACTTTATGCTAGCCATAACCTATTGGGTCTCCCATTTGTATCAAGTTGCAACTGCATTTGCATACGTTCGCTTACCGTATTGAGCTTTATGTTGACTCTCTCCTTCATTTTATAAGCCATATAGCCCGAGCTTGCCTCAATCCTAACCAAGCAGAGCCTCCCATATATCTTTTGCAACTTGATTATCCCTTACCTGGAGGAGACATCCCCCTAAGTGTCCTTATCCTGCATAATCCTCCTTGCATTAAGCATAGGTATGTTCCACTGCTTGGAACTAGTTTGTTTTCCAGCGACATTGGTTTCCTCCTTAGTCTACTATAAACAATTTTATTATTTTTCAAGCTTTTCAAATATGAAAAAGACCAAAAATCAAAAACATAAAAACCCAGATGGGAAATGATATTACTTTCTAATGGAAATTGTCATGTCGTGTCACCTTCGAACATAGCACAATGCATTCATCCATTGGTTGGGTTACTAGTATGACTTTAGGATTTGTACTCATTATTATGAGTTTTCTCCATTGACTACTTATGCTTCCAGTCCCTATGGAGCCTCTGTTGATGCCTCCTTTGTCGCAGAGTTGTCCTAGTGTGCATTTTAAGTCTACGTTGCCTATGAGTCTTCATCTACCTTATGTTCTTGTTCAAAGGAATTTTTATCCTGAGTCAAACATTCCTTAGTTATCTTGCCTATGCATGTTGGCCATTCCTCAGTTATCTTGTTTCTGCATGTCAGTGATTCTCGATACATTTGTTACTAGTTCACGCACATCTTGTTAATGTTCTTCCAAATTATCCAGCGTTGTTGTGTAGCTCGTGTTTCTTGATGGGGGATGCCTTAATTCCCTCCTTCCACTGGATTCCATCCCATCGAATTCAAAACATCTATTTTGGAATAGGGATCTAGAGTCCATTAAGTTCCTTGAGACTTGCAATCATCAGTGGCAGGTTCTCTCACCATCGACAGATTTGGGAATACATCAATGTCCCCTGATTGATGGATTCTCTCAAGTGTTTGACCTCAACACATATATTCACGCTTGTTTTTTTGCACTTTGTACCTTGATTCCCATTATCATTATTCCATATATGCTACCTCCTTGATCCTGCGATATATGTTGGCAATTTAAAATATAGTTGTCATTGATGTCAAAAGGAGTTATGTTATCTCTAGGGTTGTAACCTAGATTTACCTTAGAATTTTGATTTTCACATAGTCATTTTCCTAATTCTACCATAGCTTGTCTTTGAATTTTGATTTTCCTGGTATAAACTTTACCCTAGCTCCTACTTGTTTTAAATCAAAATAAGGCTCATTTTTATTCGATTATTCAAAGTGTTTAATTCTTTATTGAAACAATACAAAATCTAATAATATCATGCCTAAATTATATCATAATCCGAATGTTATAAGTTTCATTTCATATCTGACTTTGGGTTATATGCTGGCAACATATTAAAAAATGTGAAAAATAATGATGCTGCCAGTTTCGATTCCTGCATTAGACATTTGGCAGGGTTTGATGAAAGTTGTTGAACTGATATATTGTTTCATTAAAGGAGAGACACCAACCCTAAAGGTCGTGTCAAGACAAGAATTTAATCGCTCGTATCAAAATGTACATGCAGCATATCGATATCATCACGAATTATGGACCTTGGTTTTTGGTTTTCGGCTAACCATATACAATCGACCTTCTTGGTATAGCTTGCATTTTATGGAACATTTTACAGGCATTTAGGTTAACAGGAAACTCACATCATCCAAGATCGCCCAAGAAAGGATTTCCAAGCACACAGTGGAGAAGTTTTGAAGAGAGCCAAGGACATATTTTATAACAAAAGCAATTTATTCAAAACATGTTACTTGGAGAATCTATGAAGGCATATTTTCTAGAAATGTCTTTTTCGTCATCTTTTTTCAGAACATATTGTGGCCAATAAGAGATGAATTTGGGTGAACTGGAGGAGGTTTTTATTCCTAATATATCAAAGAACAAAAACCTATCTCACTTTTTTCATAGGTGTCAAGGATTGGAATATCCACTCTCGTCATTTCAGCCTATTTTTCTGACTGCGCAAAAATCCAGTCTGAGTCATATTATTAAAGAGTTGGTTATGAACAGAGGGAGGGGAATTTTGACAAACTAAAAGAGGTGTATATTATTAACATATTCGTATATAATAACCTCTTTCATTTTTCCTACAGGTGTCACAGATTGGGAGAATAGAATCCATCATTAAGTCCTATTTTTCAGATCTCAGGATTTTCCTGTTTTGACACATGTTTTTAGAATGCAGATCTTAGGAAAATGAAAACAAATATCAAGGAACCGAGAGAGGTTTTTTCTCATAACAAACTGATATACAAAAACCCCTCCCGGATTTTACACAACTGTCATTATTTAAGAGATACGAAATCATAATTGCAGCCCTAGTTTTCAGCAGTCTGCTCCATTTTTCATGGCAGACAGTTCCAAAATTTAATGTAATTTCTGCTATCTTTAGAAATTCGACCTCCTAGGGAGGATTTTGACCTCAACACCTATATGAGGCATGACTGTAACAAAAGGAAGGGGGGTTCCAGCTAGGGGTTGAGGTTGGAATCATAGATGGAAATCGAACTACTGTAATGAACTGTAAGGCATATATTTTCTTGCATCTTTAATACAGAACTATTACTTTGAAATGATTATGATCATGAGCATGTTTTGATTTAATAATTAAATTGTATGTTGTTATGATTTTGTCTTGTGTGTGGTCCAATCAATCCATTGCAAGATTCTTATGATGATATGCAATTATCTGTAAATGCTCAATCGCAGAATTTGGTTCAGTCCTTTATAAATTCATGCTCGTAGTATTTTTGTTGTTGGATTTTGCATTTAACTATATGTCATGTAGTTTTATGATTTATATTTTATTTGATTTCAATACCCTTTGATCACATACCTTCTCTGTATAAAATTGGTTTCAATCAGCTTGATTTATCTTTAAGATTTCTCTAAGCTTGAACTTCAGTAGTCTAGGTTCAACTTTAGTGATAACAAGTTCAGTGATGACAAAGGAATAACCAAGGACATGATGGCATGTCATTGCATAGTTGAGGATGTGGCATAGCATATATGATGATATGGCATATGATGGTTTCCTAATGATGATGTCATAAGAGTTCATTAATGACAAATGCAATGGATGATAAGACAAAATGAATGACTGATCTAAAGACTTCCAAGATAGTGTCAACAGTATGTGTAACAATGGTTAAGGGAATGTCAAGAGTATATGTAAACAATGGTTAATGAAACAAAGAACAGAGGTCGAGTGGAAGTGGAGATGCAGTATGAATGACAAAGGTAGTTAAAGAAATGAAGAGTGGAAGTGTAGAAGAGTGAAATGAACGGGAGATAGAGTATATGTAACAATCGAAGAACAAAGAAACTATATCTACAAGAGTGTTTATAAATTCTTTATAATCAGTAGCATGATGAAATTCTCTATGTAGATAAATATTCAAAACTGTTAGAAATGATCGTAGAGGATTTCCGCAAAGAAATCGTGCAGATCCACAAAGTCATAGTGAGATCTGCCTTCGATTTAAAATCGACGGTCAAGAAGCATCCCGCACAAGATCCGATGGTTAAGGATCAGTTCCGCAAAGGATAGGTGGAAAAGGTGAAGTTCTGCAAAAGAGTATATATCGATGGTTGAGATTAGATCCACGAAAGATCTAAAGTTCGAGAAGAGTTTTGCAAGTGTACGAAGATCTATGGTTAGGAGCGTTCTGAAATAGATCGACGGTCGCAGGAGAGTTCCAGAACAGAAGGAACGCGAAAGAAGATATCTACAATCGATCATCAAATCGACGATCAGAAGCGCAGGCGCAGGATATCAACGGTTTGGAGGATCTGTGAAAAGTTGGGGAAGCGGAAGTGCAGAAAGCAAAAAAGTTGAAGTCATGGAAAAGTTGAGTTTCCGCATTCCGCATTTTGCAGTGCGGAAAGGAGCTTGCGGAAGATATTTGCAAGGAAAGTGGACATGAGAAAAGTTCTGCAAATGATTGAAATCGGACGACTGAGAATAGTTCTGCAAGTAGATCGATGGTTCGGAAAAGAAGTGCAGGTGCGGAACTGCGGAAAGTAAAAAGTCGAAGTCATGGAAAAGTTTTGTTTTCCACGGTGTGAAAAGGCGGAAAGCAAAAACACGAAGTCTTGGAAAATTTGTGTTTTTCGATTTCTGTAATCCGCATGCGGAAAGGAGCTTGCACAAAGGCCAGTGCGGAAAAGCGAAAGTGCAAAGGTTTGGATCTCGGAAAAATTGAGACTTCGATGTACGCCTTCTGTACTGCAGAAAAGACGTTGCGAGAAGGTCGGTGCGGGTGCGGAAGGCAAAAAGTCGAGGCCGTGGAAAAGTTGAATTTTTCGACTTCTGCATTCCGCATTGTGGGAAGGTCGTTGCGGAACGGTTGGTGCAGAAAGCCAACGACGGAAGGACCGTTGCGGAAGCGAAAAAGAAAAAGCTTGAAAAACTAGAAAGTTGTGGTTTCTGATTTCCACCATCTGCATGCAGAAAGATGCCCACATTAAGAGAGATGCTCGCAGAGGGTTTAAGGAAGACACACATGCGCGAATAACAGAGAACTCAAGCCCATGTTTTGGGAGAAAAAACATGCCCAACAGTTAGAGATAATGAAGTCCGCAGACAAGTGAAGTGTGGAATCCTGTGTTGTGGGGAAAAGGATGCCTGCAGAAGAGATTCGAAGAAGTGTGACTAAAAGGATGCTTAGTTTAAATCAATGAAGGTTTTTAACTAACTAATTAATTAAAACAAAATTATGAACAAGAGATTGAAAGAGGTGTGAAGGAGAAAAACATGAAACATGTTTTATAAAGGTGTGATGGTTTGAACAAAGATCTGAAGAGTCACAATGTTGAAAGGGCGTGAGCATGGTTTGAAGAGATGATTGAAGGATATATAAGCAGAAGATCAAATGATAAGTAAAGTGTCTCTATTAATTACGTATGACAGAGACCAAGAAGGTAATATTAGACTGATAAAAATCAAATAAGGGTGGAAGGGTGGTGCTAGGGAAAGCTACATGCCTGCAAGGACTTCTTAGCCTCCTTCCAATAATGGCTGGAGAAACAGGGTATTGGTGTATCCTTGTATGTAGGTGTAGGAAGAAACCAGGGTGTGGGTGCATCCTTTAGTAGTGGCTGAGAAACTTGGGGATTGTGGTCTCCAGCAAGTGGGTGCTTGCAAATAACTATTGTATATTGTAAAAACAAAGTTTTGCATATAATAGAAATGTGTTGGTGGTTTACCTTATTGGGTTCCACGTTAAAACATTGTGTCCAAATTTGTTTTTACATTTGCTAAAATAAAAGAAATTGTGTTTAAATTTATGTCACTGATTCATCCCCCACTCCTCTAAGTGACGAGACTTGGTCCATCACTATCAATGAGATTTTTTCTCTCATGACAAGATTCAAGTGTACCATTTGATGTCTTCATTCAATATGGAGGCCTTAATTCACTGTATATTGTATGTGGTGATGACCACTCATGACATATGTCTATTATGCCTATTCATGGTCATTGTACTCTTATGTATCTGGGACTGCTATGTGTTTGCAGTCATGTGTAGAGTTCTATCATTGTATTGTACTGATGAGTGGTTGGTTTTTCCCACATGGATCTTCATTATTCCACTTCTAGGGCTATTATAATGTATTTTGACCATTGTGTACCCCTCTTACCTCACGTATTAGGGGGCATCTGTTATAGCATGATTTGCCACACATGATACATCATGCTTTGATGGTTTATCCCTGTCCCTATGCATACTCCTTTTACCCCTTTTTGCTCACTATGACCCTAATGCTCCAGTGGAACCCCTTAAAAGACA
Organism: Pseudotsuga menziesii; assembly: GCA_001517045.1. NCBI lineage: Eukaryota > Viridiplantae > Streptophyta > Pinopsida > Pinales > Pinaceae > Pseudotsuga > Pseudotsuga menziesii. The sequence goes on from LPNX010418344.1 coordinate 332,827, forward strand.
TTTTTATATGTATACGTGGGTCACAAATCTACAACCCGTGTATACGCAGCTTGCACCACTGTCACCCACATACATTGAGAAATGTGCTCAAAAACAAAAAAAAATATTTGAACTTTTCCCCCACCAAGTAACAAAAGACTTGTCCCTTGGCCTTCCATATGTCGAGAAATGCTCCACTTTGACTCTTCACTTCTCATTGAAGGGATATATATTGAGCTACTATGAAGCATTAGAGGAGAGGAGAACTTTGGAGAGAAAATATACTAGAGTGGAATTGTGCCCCATTCTTATGTACTTGATTCTGCATCCCTTTGTCCTTGAAGCAACCATTAGTGCTATTTACCAAGCTTGCCTTAATCTTTGTGAGCTTGCCTTTGTATGGATGATTGAAGTGGTGGAGGCCCAGGTGGAGGGACTCAGTTTCTTGATTAATAGAAATATCCATTTCGCGTCCATTAATGTGTAATTATAAATATTTTTTATCCATGAATGTAATTACTTTGGTTATGTATTGGATTATAACATGCTAGATTAGATTCTAACGCTTTACCTATATCATGCTTGTCTAACTTGTTGTTGTTGAGGAAAATGTGTAGGTACAAGCTTGATTGAAAGCTCAATGGGGATCTACTAATTCAAACGTCCAGAATAAGGTACGCCCCTTTGTCCCTTAGTGATAGTTTCACTTGTATATTTAGCATGCCTAGAAATGGGTTTATTTATGGTATCATCCTATTTGTTGTGGTCCACCCCAAGACATAGGAGATCTTCTTCGTAACACCTATAATTTACAAACCCAACTCTGAGTGACACTAGAAGTCTCCAGTAGTTGACTCTAGTAAGTATTTAGTTAAGTCCAGTTATGCTCTATTTTCCATCAGTTAGATCACTCTCTACCATCCTAGCGCCAGTTTCCATGATTCAGGGGAAGTAGGGCGCATTTGCTCACCTACCCTCACCAGTTAACTGAGTGTGAACTATTTTAGTGATCCAGAGTTGCATTAGTGAGCTCTAGTGGTGATTTTCCCACACTAAGTTAGCTCCGAAATTAGTCCAAGTTGGTAGATTCAAATCTTATCTTATGCATTCAAATTTTCCTATATGTACAACCATTGTATTACATATTAATTACCAATTCATGAATATAATCATATTATTCCAATTTTGTCTCCATGTGTGTGCAATTTTGCCACGAGCAATTGATTAGTCTAAGCTAATTTCTTCTCTCTCTTTTGCATCTTTATGTTCTCATTTGAATTCATGCAGGTTGATGATCCTATGCTTCATTGAATTTAACATTGAGCATGTGTTGGCTGGCGCAACGTTCTAGTCTTTACCTAAGACACCACTTGCTAGATAACAATAACTGTAGCTTAGGTTTCTTTTAACATGAAGCACATGCTAAATCCTTTTGCAAGGAATTTGTTGTGGTTTTTTCCTTGTTTTGAAACAGAGTTTTGTAGCATAGTGTAGTTTTGTCAGGGTTTCGATATCGGCCTTTACAGAACATATACATTCAGATTATATTTTGGACTATGGTTATTATACTTTGGTTTCAATATGTTTATTTTGAATCTTCCTTTGATTTCAAATCAACGTGTTCGGTATATTGTTCTTTTGTTAGGCTTCTTCAAATCAAAACTTGTAAAATAGATTCTTGCATTTTTTTGCACAATGTGGATATTATGTTCTCTTCTTGATTTTTGTTTATTGAATTATGCTTTGTGCATCAATAATTTTTATGTCTTTTCTTTCTTTTAGATGTTTATTCCTAAAAAGATGCTTATGATCATTAAATAATTCAAATGAAATGCTTGGACAAATTTTCATGTTTTGCTACATAGAATGTGGGTTGTGCTTTGCTTGTATTTAGGTTTCAGATATTCATTTAGTCTTATGCTTTATGAAAAACAAATCTTCCACACTATGGATATTATGTTCCCTTCTTAATCTATGTGGGTTGAGTTATGTTTTGTACATCACTGATTTTGTGTGGTATGTTCATTTAAAATGTTCATTCATAAAAAAAACATGCATGTAAATGTCAATACTTTTTGCATGTCTTTTATGATTCAACTAGCCTCTTAGATTGTTAAGTATGTTTCACCTAGCCTCTTATATTGTACCTTAGGTTTTTGTTTTTACTTGAAGCACACACTAAAGCCTTTTGCAAGGAATTTGTTGTGATATTTTCTCGTAATTTTTTATTTATTTTGTTAGGCTTTTGATATTGGCCTTCATAGAAGATATACAATCAGACTATATTGTGGAATATGGTTTATTATGCATAGTTTGAATTAATTATATATATATAAATTAGTTATTGAATCTTCTAGATAGCTATTCATAATGTTTTTTTTAACTGCATTTGATTTTAAATGAACATGTTTGATATATTGTGCTTTTGTTGGGTTTCTTTAAATCAATATTTGTAAAATAGATTCTCGTATATTTGGTGTCTTTTTTCAGTTTTAGATATTTATTCCTATAAAAGGAATGCTTACGACCATTGGATGATTTAAACCAGCATAGATCCAAATCATAGGCTCTATCAAGCATCGAGAGAGATCAAATCTCTGAGGCACAAACCTATTCTTAAGTATTGCACTCAATGAGCTATCAGCTTTGGTGTGTCCTATATATATAGTGATTGATTTGATTCAAACCAAAAGACACATCTATTTAAACATATAATATTTTTACTATTAATATTTAATATTATTTATGGCCGACATATAATATTTATTATTTTTTGTTTTGTTAGGAAAGAACATTACAACATCTCCCCCATACATGGTTTTAAAACCATGGGTTGTTTAGGAAGCCTTGCACATGGTCTTAAAACCATTTGCAAAGCCCTCCTAAACCATGTACAATAAAACCATGGGTTGTTTATGAGGCCTTGCACATGGTTTTAAAACCATTTGCAAGGCCCTCCTAAACCATGTACAATAAAACCATGGGTTGTTTAGTAGGCCTTGCACATGGTTTTTTTTAGCAGAGAATTAATTTTATATTCTTTTATTGTTTTGTTAGGTAGGAACATTAAAACATCTCTCCCATATTAGGTTGTTTTTGTGGCGGACATTTATTTTGGTAGATAATTAAAAATTTTATTTTTTATTATTTTGTTAGTAACAAACGTTACAATATCTCTCCCATACTCGGCAATATAATTTTTGGCCGACATAATATGGACAAACGTTACAATATCTCTCTCATAACAAACATTACAAGATCTCCCTCAATACTGGGCAATGAGATGCTCTGCCAAACTTTCTTGTTTTGCTACATAGATTTGAGTTATACTTTGCTTGTATTTATGTTTCACATATTCATTTAGTGTATAATTTTATATATTGTTATGAAAAACAAGTCCTACACAATTTGGATATTATGTTTTTTTTTAATCATTGTTTGTTAAGTTATGTTTTGTGTATCATTGATCTTTTGTGGTTTCTTCATTCCAAATGTTCATTCATACAAAAGAAACATGCATGTGGTCATCAAATGATTCAAGTGAAATAATCTCCCAAGCTTTTATATCTTGCTCTATGGAATTGGCTTGTACTTCGTTCATAAATAAGTCTTATATCTTCACTCAGTCTATTCTTTTCTTTATTGTTGTGAAAAAAGGCTCGCTCTTTGTTTGAAGTTCAAGTTTTAAACACAAAAATATATATATATATATATATATGTTTCTTTCTTTTTCCTAGATTGAATTGTTGTAACTAAATAAAGTATATAGCTTAAGGCCATTAGGCTTTATGGCCGAAAACAAGGAATCAGTGCATTGACATGTTCATTGCAGCCTATCTTCTGTGTTCCATCTCTAGGAAAATGATCGTGTTGCATATTCAGGGTTCTGACTTTTTTTGTTTTTGGTTTAGTTTCAATCCATTGCCATTCCCCATTACATTTATGCAAACAACAACAAAAAAATTGTTAGCTTTCCTCCTCTAAATGCATGAATGTTGGATTATGTCGTACTCTTTCCTTTCAAACCTAAGCAGTTGTCAAAGCAGATGCAAAAAAACATAGGCAGATTTGAAACTGGCGAAAAAAATATATTGAAAATGCCATTGCTTTGTAGCTTTCAAATCTAGCCTTCCAAAATTGTTTCAGATTCCAATACCTAAGAATTTGTAATTTGACCAAATAATCATAGTTGATCCCTTCTCCTCTTGTCTTGAGGTCAATTAAGCAACTATGACATAGCTTTTTAGCCAATTGGAACACATTGTGCTTCTCAAAAAATCCTTGTGCTAGATAGTTTGTTTATTGAAATGATTTCCTTTTTGCATTTTCCATTCCACATCGAGAGTTTTCATTCTTAATCGTGGTCAATGTCAATTTGCTCTTAACTTTTTTCTCCCCGACCTATAGCACTTGTAAAATGGTTATTTGCCTATTTAGGTTGTAACATTGCATGTTTGCGTTCTTTATCCTCAACCCCATTGTCTGTTGCAAATAGTAACAGAGCATTGGTTCTCTCTCTCCTCTCCTTGCGTTTGTTGTCTTCTATTTTGTGCTAACCTCTTTTTGGTTTTTTGTTCTCTCAGTTAAGAGTTTATACAACTTCAACTTACACATATAGTCAATGCTTGCTGCTATCACAAGTCGGCTATCAATGGGAAAGAAAGATGACACAACAAAAACTGGTTGACTTGTCAATTGGTACAACTTCAAAATTTTTGCTGCTATCACAAGTCAGCTACCAATGGGAAAGAAAGATGACACAACAAAAACTGGTTGCCTTGTCAATTGGTAAAACTTCAAAATTCAAATAGATCTGTTCCAAACATGTATACAAAATACAATTTTGCAGCAGCGAATGGCTTTGGGCTAAAAGCCTCAAAATGGGAAGATATAGACCATACCTTGGCTGCATTTCAGTTGTTTTGGCTAGATTGTTTGCATTATTGTCCTGGCGATTGTCTATTTGATGCATTGGTCGTTTTGCTTCATTTTTTATACACATAAAATGAAATAAGATAGAGAACAATAAACCATTTTCGTTTTAGCTTAAAGGCTAGAGATCCTGTTGCTTTGCAGCCTATGCAAACAGGAGAGCAATAAGCACCCCGCTGGAGAGCAATGAATGCTGTGGCTGCATGGCACATTAACCGTTGGATGATAATGTGCCCCGCAGCCACAGCATTCATTGCTCTGCAGTGGGGTGCTTATTGCTCTCCATCGGTTAATGTGCCCCGCAGCCACAGCATTCATTGCTCTGCAGCCGGGTGCTTATTGCTCTCCATGCAAACATACTTGACAACCGGCTTCTGTTAGAATTGCATGGCACTTCTAGTCTGGACGAATATTTGAATAGAATGTCTCAGTGCGCTTTACAGTCAAACAAACATGTTCACGGTCTATGGGGTGACATTTTTTTTTTTTCATCAAATGGTTTTCCAACTGGCTAAAAGTCCAAGTGGTTGTTTGCTAATTAACAAAACAAACAAAATACCTTCATTTTAATGCTAGAAAACCTAGATATTGCTTCAATATTTTGTTCCATGACCAATCGCCAACGTTTGGACACTTTGAACCATTGCTTTTATATAAGAAGTTAGCAACAAACAAAGAGCATGAATCTCAACAGGCTTCTCCAGGCGTTTTTTTTTGCATCATATGCATTTGCTCATCATAGTATACATATTTTCTTTTTCCAAAATAAAAAAGATGCATATGCTTACAGCCTATAATTTTTTGCCGCATTGTCAAACAATTTTTTCTGCAGTAATCTGTAGATTCCTTTCATTGCAATTAATTTCTTCCTTAATGTTTTTCTCATTGCCGCATTGTGAAACAAAATTTTCTGCAGTAATGATTCGTCTGGAGATTCCTTTCATTGCAATTAATTTCTTCCTTGATGTTTTTCTCATTGAAAAATATTTCCCTTTAATGTTTTTATAGTGTTCTGAAATCTACCTTCAATAGATTATTAGACATGGGTAGAAAATTTGTACACTTCATTGTTGTTTGTTGTCTTTTTAATAATGCTAAAATAAAATGAAGAGAAATAATGAAGGATATTCTTCCATGGTTTAATAGGCTCTTGGCAATTATGAAAACACATCACAAGCATACGAAGCATGCACGCAAGAAGCTAATGCTAAAAAAATGAAGGATATTCTTCCCATAGATTCCATGGTTCAATAGGCTCTTCACAATTATGAAGACACATCACAAGCATAAGAAGCATGCACACAAGAAGCTAAAGATTCAGAAATGAAGGATGGTCACAATGAGCATGTCCACATCTAATTTGTTATAGTATTCATGTTTTATATGGTTTTGTTGTTTTGTTTTTTTGTTCATTAGCCACCAAAAGTGCCACTTTCGACAGCTAACGGTTTCGATAGTCTGGCCTCTTAACCACCGAAAGCAGACATAGGCTTAAAATTAAATTTTGGCTCGCAGGACCAATTTTGGGTGAATATAGACGGCTCAGGGACAAAATCTGAAGATGAAAGACGCAGAAGAAAGCATCAGGAAATGTGTGTTTCAGTTTTACTATGACATAATAGTGGAAAAGGTCACCAACACCTAGTTGTCAAAGGAAAACAATGACTTAACGAGCAGAGGGCCAGTGGTAGTGATTTCCAGCAGTTACCTTTAGTTATCTGAAGGTTCATACAATGAACTAATTCTTCAGTCAGTTAGACAAGTAGTTAATTAGGGTTTTTTTAACTTGATTTGCAAAAAACAATTATTTTGTTTATTTTTGTAAAAAACAGATCCAAGTTTTGATGATTTGAGTATTTTGTAAAGGCTATAAAGACTAAGACTTATTTTATTGAAATGGTTCGACTTCGGGGACTTGTATACCAATAATATTGTCAATCTTTTCATTTTGCTCATGACCTAATATAAGCTCTTTTGTTATTAGTTGTTCAGCTTCCATTTCTGTCTTCTCTGTGCTTATGCTTGAATGTGTTATTCAAGTTATATTCAAGTTTAATTAATGTATGATAGCTGTCACCCTATTGGCATGTTGATCTGATTTGAATTATAAGTGCTTTCCTTACCATGATTTAGCCACTAATATGTATCTTTTTTATGTATGAATCTGCCAGCATGATGAGTTCTCCATCCCTACACCATATTGTCAACCTCTGAACAGTGACAACTAAAAGCCTTGTATCTGATTGAGTTTCATGCATGTCTTGAGAGTGGAAGGTCATATAGGTCACCTGACTTGATCCATTTTAGAAAACCCCAAAAACATTGTAAGTTACTAAGCATCCTCGAGCCACAACTTAGAGGAGTTTCCTGGAGTGATAACAGAGATTCAGATCAGGAAAAATAAGAAAGACAGCAGGAGGTATACATACTCCTAGTCTGTTCGAAGAAAGTGAGTATGAATTTGAGTCGCGGCTAGACAAAGGGTCTTGCAGCGAAGAGGAAAACTATAGCCCGATTTTTTATGGAGCAGAAAATACAAAGAATCTGCAGAGACACCAAGATCAGGAGGAAACTACACCATGTCGGGAGTATCGCCATAGTTAAGGTCTAGAGCCTCATCTCCTGCAAGAACTGTTAATACTGATAGTGCTAGTACTGCAACTAGCACACAAGAGAGTCCACCTCCATTAGATTGTTCATTGAATAACCTCGATGCCAACTCAATGGTTGGGGTAGATATTAGATTACCCACGTTCAATGAGAATGGAGCAGAAGATCCAGAGCAGCATCGGTTCCTTTGTGAAGCTGTTTGGATGGTTCACCAAGTTCAAAATGCAGACATAAGGAAAGCGCAAATGATCACGAATCTACGAGGTCACGCACTGGACTGGTTTATGAAGTTTTTCGTAGTACCAGCATGAAACCCACAAAAGACCCTTGATGAGATCCGACTCATGATGATTTGTGAGTTTAGAAAACCTAAATTTGAGTCGCGGTTCATCACTGAGATCAAGGAGATAAAAGCAGTTACCGATGGAATCTGTATGGGATTTCGATCAGCGGTTTAAAATTTTGATGGCCAAAGTTAGTTTCCAAATGTCAGATGTACAACATAAAGAGTTGTTTATTGTTGTGTTATTACCACACATCCGAGCTCTTTTAATGCAATAGAAGATTGTGTCGCAGACAAAAGCGCTAGAGCTAGCGATGACGCTGGAATCCTCGTTGATCAGAGATGGTGGCGCAGGAATGATGCAAATTCAGTCGTAGTTAGCTAATCTGATGGTACAGCTTCAGGACATCAAGAAGGGAAAAGAATCCCAAGAGGACTTGTGGTGCACAAGATTCCGAACGGATGGACACACCAAGCATAATTGTACGTTGTACATAAACTATATCTTGTCGGGTGCGCCAAATCCATTGAGTACCCACGAACTACCCTGGTGTCGAATATGCTAGAATAGAGGGCATCACGACGAGGATTGTCTATACTTACATAAGATTGTAAGTACCCCAACCAACCTTTTCTGTAAATTTTGTAAATCAGTAGGGTATGATGAGAAGGATTGTAGAGCATATCAGCTCCTGAAGGAGAAGATAGTCGCGACCTACTTGATGAAGAATGATGGGCAGGCTTAGGCGGAACAGGCGTTGGCGCACTATCAGCCTGCACATTTCCCATAAAATTAGTATCAGCCTTAGTATGCAAAACATAATCAGTACCCGCCGCAACAACCACACCCTCAGGTAAGGGGGGGTGGAAACTTCAGAGGTAGGGGAGGAGGAGGAGGATTTGGCAGAGGAAGAGAACAAGTTGTATTCTATAACTGTGGACAACCAGGCCATTATGCTAGAGATTGTCAGGAACCTGCAAAGACATGTTCATATTGTAAAGCGCAGGACCATAATGTGGAGCAATGTCCTAAGTTGATTGCAAAGTGGCAAGCTCGGACCATTGGAGGTCCTAACAATGCACAGAATCCAAATCCAAATCCTAACCCAAATGTTCAGATGATTGCAGCTGAGCCGAGAGAACCCAGTGTTGCTATAGTAACACAAGGAGGTGTTGCGATTGGAGCTTATCAGAATATACCACAAGAACAACCGCAGGTGCGACCTATGGCGCAGAAGAAAGTACCCTTCGACATGCAAAAGCAGAAGCAAGTATTTTTGGACGTTCGACCAGAGTTTGTGGATCCAGAAGAGCCTTCGACCTTAGCCGAAGTCAAGGAGATGCCTGAACGCTTCCAACAGATCTTCCGAAAACAAGCTCCAAGAAAGGTTAGTAAGCTCAAGCTATTTATTTCAACTTGCTTAGCGTTGCTCCACGATAAAGATGCTATCGCAGAACTACAAGCATTGATAGAAGAAACCCCAGAAGAGTCGCAACCTAGAAGGAGGGTTAACCATGTCAAAAATAAATTCAAAACTGGGCGCGAGTTAAGAATGACCGCGTAGATAGGGGACTACGACATGGTTTACATTATTCTAGATCTGTGGTCGGATGTCAATATTCTAACGTGACAAACGTGGAAGAGCATGGGCAAGCCATGCTTGGACTGGTCCCCTGTCCAGTTGAGGCTTGCAAATTAGGCGAAGTTCCTACCAATTGATAGGCTAAGTCAAGTCCTTGTCGAAATAGAGGGGTTGTGCACATTCACAGAATTTGAAGTTATCAACATTATCAACGACACGAACCCATATCCCGCGCTTCTGGGGATAGATTGGGCCATAGATAATCAGACCATTATAAATTTTAAGTAAAGGATCCTCTCATTTGAGGATGATGAGATGAGGGTAGTGTCACCCATTGATCCACTAGAGGGACAAAGATATGCCGAACGGGAACTTGAGCTGGAGGAGTACTAGCTCATGCACGTCAAATTTAGGAGAGGCATTGGAAAATTGGCAAACTAGACTGCATGAAGATATGTGCCAGGATTACCAAGTCTGTGCATTGGGTGCAGAAGGAGTTACCCACATATGAGGGCTTTCCTAATCTTGCGACCTTCCTCAATGAGTTTGAAGGACTGGTGACATAACCACAACGCTTATGTGCGTTAGACTATGTACTAAAGGCTACGTCCGCCAGATGGTGGGGTACGCATTAGCGCTCTATATTTAAATGGATGTAGTGTAAAAGGTTGTTGGAAGTCAGATTCGACGAAGAAGTCACTGTCACGAGTCAGAAGTACACAGGGTTGTCGAACCCCGTCGAACACCTCAATCAGTGTCACATGGCATTTGCATAATACCCGCGACAGGAATGAGTCCATCATTTCATACACACCTTGGAAATGACACCCAAAAGTTGGTATACATCCATGAAGTTGCGATAAGGAACTCAGGATTGGGACAAGGTGGTTAAACAATTTGCGCACACCTTTGCATTTGCTGATGAGCAGCCGATAGTTGATGTTGCGCTTCAAACAATCAAGAAAAAGATATTCGTTGAAATCCTTGTCGAAGTGAAAAATTCCCACTAGTGCAGCGCGACCATCTAGCAATGTATGGCTTGTTACAATCTGGCCGGAAAACCATATGATGATCCGACTAACATAAACATACCAGAGTCGGAGGGTACACGCGAAGTCGAAGCAAGTGGTATTTTCAGCGACCAGTTCCTCAAGCCACTAAAAATCAAGAAAGTGAACATTGGTTCGCCGGAAAACCCGAAGTTCGCCAATATAGGAGATTATAGGGATGATGAGATGGTATCAATGATCACAGACTTGCTGCATGAGTTTCAGGACTTATTCCCTACCAACTTCTTAGAGATGAAGGGAATAGTGGGAGACATGGCGGAGATGAAAATACCCCTGAAACCAGATGCTAAACCCATTAAGCAACGACCTTATAGGTTGAATCCAAGGTATAAAGAGAAGGTGAAAGCTGAGTTGGACCACATGCTCGACGCAGGAATCGTTGAACATGTCGAGGAATCAGAATGGATCAGCCCTATAGTGATCTAGATAAAAAGACAACAGGTGAAGTCATAATCTATGTCGACCTGAGGAAGTTGAATGATGCATGCCTACACAATCCATTCCCAACACAATTTACAGATGGAGGGCACGAGATGTATTCATTCACCGACGGATTCTCTAGCTGTCACTAAGTAAGAATCGCGAAGGAGGATCGACACAAAACGACCTTCATCATAGAATGGGGGTGCTACCAGTATATCATAATTCCCTTTCGACTCAAGAATGCTCATGCTATTTTTTCTAGAATAGTAGTTTTGCCTTTAAAGATTTCATACATAAATTTCTTGAGTTCTACTTTGATGATTGGACTGTGTTTGGTCTAGTAGGAGACCATATTGAGAGTCTTTGCATGATGCTGAGTCGCTGTCGCCCGTATTAGATCGCACTTAATTCAAAGAAATGTATTTTTTGCGCACCATTTGGTGTATTCTTGGGACGTGTCGTGCGTCGTGACGAAATTTTGGTTGACCCAACAAAATTTGCGATTATCCTTGGCTTACCACCTCCTACATCAGTCGCGCAACTCAAATCAGTAGTAGGACACACAGGCTATTACCGAAAATTTATCAGAGGACATGCAAAGATAACTGCACCTATGGAGAAACTGTTAAAGAAATATGCAAAGTTTCAGTGGACAAAATCTTGTCAGGAAAGCTTGGACAAATTAAAGAATGAAATGGCCATTGCGCCAATATTGGTATTTCCTGAATGGAAGAAGCAGTTCCATGTCCATGTTGACGCATCATCTATCGTGCTTGGCATAGTCCTGACGCAACCGGGTGAGGGTGAACTTGACCACCCTATTGCTTTTGCTAGCAGAAAACTATTGACGACAGAGAAAAATTACACGACAACAAAAAGGGAAGGACTCGCCATGGTATATGCACTGCAGAAGTTCCGAAACTATTTGTTGGGTGGGCATTTTAAAATGTACACTGATCAGTCGACTTTAAAATACCTGCTCAACAAGCCAATGTTGGGGGGGAGATCTGTCAATGGCTCCTCCTGTTTCAAGAATTTGACTTTGAAGTCATTGTTAAACCTGGTCGACTGAATGTGGGGCCTAATCACCTGTCGAGGATAGAAAGTGTTGAAGAACCAACCATCCTGGAGGACAAATTTCCCGACGCGCAATTATTTGTGGTCATTGTGGTTGATAAAATTTTTGAGGCTATCACGTACCTCCTGAGTACAGGCTATGTGCATGAAGGGTTCACCACTGTGTAGAATGAACATTTGGTCATCAAATCTGCGCCTAATTATACGTTGATTATGGGGCAGCTATACAAGATGGGCCCTATTGAAATATTGCGTCGATGTGTTTTTGACCACGAACGACATTGGATAATGAGTGAAGCACATACCGGTGTTGCAAGAGGACACTATGCTGGAAAGGCAACTGTGCGCAAGATATTGCAAGCTGGCGTATGGTTGCCAACTATACATATGGATACTAAGAGCTTTTGTTGAAGCTACGATGTCTGCTAGAGAACCAGAAAACCATCGAGACGCGACGAGATGCCGCTAGCGCCACAGATAACCCTTCAAGCATTTGACAAGTGGGTCGTTGATTTTGTCGGACCGATCAGTCCGCTAGGAAAAAGGACTGGCGCATACTACATTATCACCGCGACAGACTACTTAACAAGATGGGCTAAAGCCGTGCCTGTTAAATATTGTACTACTGCGACTGCGGTGAAGTTTTTATTTGAAAATGTGGTGACCAGATTCAGCTGCCCAAAAATTATCCTAAGCGACCAAGGTACACATTTTGTTAACAAAATAATTGATGAGCTTACTGTAGAATTCCAGATTCAGCATAGAAAAATGACACCCTATCATCCTTAGGTGAATGGAACGGTTGAAGCATTCAACAAGATTCTAGAAAATGCATTAACCAAAGTATGCAATGCACGCAGAGATGATTGGGATCAGAAAGCTTCAGTTGTACTATGGGCGTACCGCACAACTTGTAAGCGACTGATAGGACACACTACATTCATATTGGTGTATGGGAAAGAAGTTGTTGTGTCGATTGAGTATATTGTGTCGAGCCTAAGAATTTTTGCGCTGACGAAAATGACCGACGTAGATGTTGTCGAACAAAGGTTGTTGCGGCTCGTTCAGATGGAAGAGGAACACTTCGTCGTAGGATTCTATCAAAACACAGAGAAGTAAAGACAGAAAGCATGGCATGATCACCATATCAGAACTAAACATTTTGAAGTTGGAGGACTTGTTTTGCTATATGCCAACAAATTTTTGAAGCATCTAGGGACATTGAAGACGCATTGGCTAGGACCATATGTGATCGCGCACATCACTGAGGCCGATGCAGTGAAATTACATAAGTTGGATGGCACGCTAATCGCAGGAATGATAAATGGTAGCCACCTAAAACCCTGCCATGTTGGCTACGTAAGAAGGAAAATGTATTTTTTTAAAAGAGAAAAGGAAATTGTTTTATCGCACGTTTGGGACAGGAGTAAGCAAATACCGCAATAAAGGAGGAGTGGACACCTAGACGTCATTAAATCATGGATACCCGAAAAGATTTAGGTTGTTATGACAGCGAGGCGTCATTAATTCGACAAGTCCGAGGAGAATGACGACATGCTTTTTGGTCCCACTCGTCGTCCTCACCATAACTGCCCTGACAGGTACAGATCAAAGCTCAAGTACGTGAGTTAATGTTGGAATGTGTCAAACGGGAAGCCCATGTGATAGACAAGACGTCGATCTGCCATCAAATGATAACATGCAGGACGAGCGCATCCCTATAAACACGAGCCTTCATCGTCAAGCATCCTTTTACTTGCACATAGAGAAGAAGAGCGAACCTGACCTTATAAATTGTGAGAGCCAAATCTAATGGTCATTTCCATTTCCAGCACCAGTGAGCAGTCCGACGTTACCATCGCCTCACCTTTCCCAATAGTAGAAGAGATTACGTCGTCGAAGGTACAACAACAAGAGGAAGAACCAGAAACAATGGTGCGACCAATTCCCCGGACTATTTCTACGGCCGATTCGGCCCCTGTTTCGGCTTCTGGTATGATCTTTGCATGGGCCTCTGGTACGGCCTCTGCGTCGACCTCGGTTCAGAATCCGCCTACTAATCCACCAGTTGCAGGTTCGCGACCCTTTATGTCAGAAAGAGACATCCCAAGCACATTAACACCTCGAGTCAGGGTGCCAAAGTTCACAAAGAAGCATAAGGCCATTGAGGACATACCTATCAAGGATAGCTCTGCCACCGCGAAGAGAAGCGAATGCCACCACAGAAGAGAAAAATTTGTTGGCTCCATATGTTCGGCCAAGGAGAGCAAAGGCGCCTGAAGTAAAGATCCCGACGAAAGCGCGTTCCTCCTTGGTTGCATCCCAGATCCCTGCTAGAGTGCCGTTGTTGATGAATATCATCTCGAAGTTGTCGAAACTACAATTTGAAGATAATGATACGAGGAGACAACCAGACCTGGAAAGACACAACTACATGGTCACACTTTTGGTTGTGCCACTTGAGCCACAAATTGTAGTTCCAATGGAGTGGGCTCGAGGTGTAGAAAGCGCAGGCCTACTCAATTTACTGCTCATGCCACATTTTGGTCACAGTAAACAAGCGAGCACATATGTGCGACAGATTCTGGTCTACTTCCATGGAGGCTATTTATGGCTTGACAAACCCTATTTTGTCGATGTCGAGCTCATTTCAACGATAACGGGTCTCCCGTGTCAAGGACATGACCCTGCGCCATATGTGCGCCCGAATAGAGATACGACCAAGATGAAGGAAATTTATGACCTCCAGCGTGCAAATAGAGGATTCCTCATTTCCTCTATAACTGACAATAGGTTGAGGTTCGCCGCAAATATTTTATCTTGCAAGATGTTGCGCAAGATGCAGCCCATTGAGTGCATTGTCGAGGCAGTGGAACTAGCACAACAATGCGCAGTAGGAGTGATGCTCAATTGGTCGCAGTATTTATTGAATGATTTGCTAGAGGATGTCGAGCAAGCACAGGAGGAAAGTAAGACCAAATTCCACTACTCTTGGTTGCTCATTTTGATTTCTTTTGGTGTTTGGTCGGACCCACCCAATTACCAACCACTGGATGTCCCAGTATTTTTCCACGGCGCAAAATAACAGAACCTCTGGGAGGACAAGGAAGACAAGATCCGGCAAAAGGACAATAACATAGAGTTCTTTCTGCATGGGGAGGCACTAAGAGATGTAATAAAACACCATCATAGATTGCGAGTTGCGACAGTTCAAAAGTATGCATCTTTCATAAGCTTCCAGGACGGTGTCCACAATATTATCCTAGAGCCATGGCAGGATCCGACGAAGCAAGAGTAGCTGACGCCTTTTATGATTACTGACCAGGATGTCGAAGCGGACATCTAGGATTGGCCTAAGGAATGGCGCGTCCCAGTCAACGTGGAAATGGACCAAGGAGATAACCAAGGAAACGACCAAGGAAATGGCCAAGGCAATGGCCAGGATAATGAACAAGGAAATATTGGGGGCGACACACAAGGCAACCTATTGTCAGAGTCAGACGATGGTGACGATGACGATAGTGATCAGGGTTCTGATCAAGATGATGCAGAAGACACACCTACTGATGAGGATGTGCAGAACCTACACAAATAACAAGAGAAGGAATAGCCTCAGCTGCAGCACAAGAAGCACAAAGCCGATAAAACAACTAACACAGTAAGCTTAGCCGAGGAAGACATGAGCCTGCTTTCCGAAGCAATCGCAGAGGTTGCGTAGTCTAGTCTTAAAGGTATAGGTAAAAAGAAGTTGCGGCTGACCAACAAACTGGCATAACATATCAATATGCTCACTGAGGCCATGAATGAGGTGCGGAACACGGTCAAATCTGATACTTACGGCGTGGATCTTAATGACACACTAGTAACACCACTGTTGTTGCCGTCGGTGAAGATAGACATCCAATCGCGAGCAATGGAGACAGGGACACAAGAGTATGATGATGTTGTCCATGAGTTTGGGACACTATCTATAGATTTCTCTAAAATCACATTGGCTGAGGTATATGCTATTCAACATGCGGCTGTGACTGAAATCAGGATCCGCGAGAATGCTCTTGCATACAAGGCCACAAAGAAAACAAGGAAGGCAAAAATCCGCAAGGCTCTCCTTAGTGAAAAGGAGTAAGAGATTGAAGCACGCGTACAAAGCAGGCTTGCACTAGCTGGAGCCATAAGAGATGCAGTCGCATAGTTCCATGTGGAAGAAGGCCAGGAAGATGTAGATGCAGCCACAAAGGTAGTTATTCAGGATTTCCATCGACCTAAGGAAACAGGTTGAAGAGCTTAAAGCACAACAACAACCAAGTACGCCTCCTGAGGTACTCGAAGAGCGTAGGAAAACAACATCTGAGGTTGTTGACAAAATCAAAGCAGGAGAAAAGCTCTGCACATAAGCGATAGACCCAGTTTTGATGACCTGGGAACTACTCCTGGAAGATGAGACATCAACAAAGTTCACAAAGCAAGCGTGTCAGGATGAGCTGAAATATCAACGGTTAAGGCAGACATGAAGAAGCTGTTGATTAAAGAAAATATTGCAAAGGTCGTCGAGCTGAAGGAACTACAACATGAAGTAAAAACTCCACGCGACAAGGAGCAGAACATGAATGATGAGGTGACAACGCACCAATCATAGGCATAAAGAGTTACATGGCTCATTCAACCTGTACAACAGAAGCTCCAGCAAATAACTCAGTCGCTGGAAGAAGTACCGTCGAAACACATCAGTTCTCACTGTGTGGAACACTTGCAGAAGCAAGCAGAGGAAGTAGGGCAAGAGGTTTCCCAAGTAGAAGGCATTTTGAAGGAATTTCAAGACAAGGTTGGTCTCGTGGTGCATCCAACGCTAGAACCATAAGAACCATCGAACTGCTTAGTGGCTCGGGGCGAGCCACATGTGAGTGTTGGGGGGCTATTGGGCCAAGAAAGAACGCAATGAAGAAACCAAAGTGTAGGAACATACAGGAAAGACAGGTGCATGATGAAGTAAACGACAGGTAAAGGAATAAAAGGAAGCACATAAGAGAGAAAGTTGCGACGAGGAATGGTGCGACAAAGGAAAAGCAGACCTAGAGTCGGTGGAAGATTGGCAGGTAGAAGAGTAAAGGCTTGAAAGCAACAAGTCAGAAGACCGTAGGTGCTCAAGTCAGCGGAAGACTAAATGACGCTTTTCGCGGCTAGTTATGGCCTGTGATTAATGTAATGAAGGATGTTTTTGCAGTCGGTATGGCCTGTAATAAATATGAAAGACGTTTTTGTGGCTATTTATGACTATAATAACTGAGTTGTGCTCGGTCGACCCTGCGCGGTCTTGTAATATCTATAAATAGGAAAAACCCGCTCTATACAAGGGTTCAGTTGGTCATAGCTAGAAAAGAGGAAGAGGAATCAGAGAGAAGTCTAATAGCAGTAGAAGGTTGTTGAGCCGCAGATTTGTAGCTGTGTGCACATACCGTTTTGTAAGAGTCAATCTACAGCTAAGTGCGTAGATAGTAGAGTAGAAAAGTCGATCTAGGCTGTGTGCATATCAATAGGAGTAGTTAGAAGAATAAAACAAAGAGCATGAGAGCAAGAAATAGTTTGAGCTAAATAGACATATCTCAAAACAGTCTATAAGTCGTAGACTGCAAAGTTTTTTCTCAGATAGGTTTCCATGTTATTTCTTGTGTCACATGAATGTTTGATTATCTTGCATTGTTTATGGTTATCGCTTGAATAAAGGTCACAATACTGATAAAAGTCGTGAATGAATGAATGACTAAAGCATTGTCGAGCACTGCTTATTATTTCATGATTAAAATACTATTAAGTTGTAATAATGTTGCACTATTGTCATTTACTATTAAGGAATCATCTGCATCGCACAGTTGCACCAGTTGTTAAGGACAAGGTTGTGTCGCACGCCGACTGTGTCACATTGTTGCGCCACTGTCGAGTAGTAAAAGACTCCATCCTTCGGACTCGAGCGCATTAACCGCGCTCCAAGGGACTGTAATCCCTCATCGACTATGGAAACATGCTTATGGAAGTTACACATTAATATATCTCGAGTGAGACTGCGGGTGCTTTGCAGGTGTTGCTGGCTGAGCTTGCTTCGTCGGGTCCATGTCTTTGGGTATTTTGTTAGTTTCGCGGGTCTATTGAACCGAGGTCGCAAGAGTGGGGAAAAGTAGGCCAACAGGAACCAAGTAACAAAGAAGACTATTGTGACAGTCAAGATGTAGTGTTTAGAGAGTTTAAAATTGTTCCCAAATAGAGAGTCCAACCAATGGAAAAATAACAATAGACAATAGAGTTTGAGCTGTAGAGTGAACAATTTGAGTCAATAGAAGAAGACAAACCAAAAGAGGAAGAACTTTAGACTCTAGTCTCAAGGACATCGATTCTCGAAAGAAAGCATCTAGAAAGGTGTACCCCATCTTATTTTCATTCTAGATTTGTTCTATCTATTACTAATGTTGATCTTAGAACTATTAAAGAGGTAGGAGGATAATAAAGTCTAGAAGAAGTTCATGGTTGAAGAAACGGAATCCTTGGATACAAATGAGACTTGAGATTTAGTTTAGTATTCAACTGTGTGTTCAAAAAAGTTGAATGTGAAAGATACGCTATAGAATGTAATGTTCCTAAAAATGACATGCATGCAAACCCTAAAAGTGAGATGCATGCAAACCCTAAAAGTGACATGCATGACATCTAAGCATTATTTAATGATGCATCCACCCAATTAAGTCTCCATGCACATGCATGCAAGTCAACTGCAAATTAGAAGTTAAAGTGACCTAATTAGGTCAAAAGTTAGGGTTTTCGCAGTTGAAAGTTATAAAAGAAAGATAAAGTGAATGGAGACTTTACTTTTGGATTATTATTATTTTGGAGCTCTTAAGAAGCAACACAGCATGCGGCCACAGCAATTGGGGTTGGAGACGACGTCTTCAGCTAATGGAATTTCGGCAGTGAGACATCTGCCCTAGTCTCCTTCAAGATAAACCATACAGGTTTGTCACCGTATCTATTGCATTCATCATTATTCAGTATTCCAGTATAAGTCCGAAGGTTATTGCAGATTCATCCGTACAACTGGGGGCATTTAGCTGGGAAAACCCTAGTCATTCACCAAGACTCTGGATTACTATATTTCTTCCACATGCAGCCTGCATCCTCACTTATAGGATCACTCTACTGCATTGGGTGATTATCAGCTATCAGATTGTCCATCCGGGCAACTAGCAGCAGTTTATAGGGTTGTGGGGGCGTGAGTAGCAGACTGGGAGATCAATTCACTAGGGCATCTGGGAGGTCAAAACCCTTGCATGCTTCAGCCACCCTCTCCGGCACTAGCATACCTTCCTTCCGACTTATTTCCAGCTGAAACTAACCATCCCTTCAACAAAAACGTCACACTTGTTTGATTCATCCATCCGGGGGTATTGCAGCAGAAACAAGGTTATTTCTTCACCAGCTCAGCTCATTTTGCATGCGTATTCTCTCTGGAGCACATTCAACCGGCTTATCAGTGGTAAGTGTTCATTCTATCCTGCAAACCCTAACCCTAATTTCAGCTGCGCTATTTGAGTAAAATTGCATAGAAATAGAAAATATTAGGATTTGGGATATTACAGTGGTATCAAAGCATGATCCTTGCCAACTGTGGGCACATAACAATTGAATAAAAGTGCATACTGATGCATGCGTGTACATGCAAATGCATGTCATTGATGTTGGTGAAGTGCATGTTAGAACAAAGGTTTTTCTTTGCCAGCTTGTGAGAACATGAAGACAATGAGAAGAATCTTGACTGAAAATTAACAGAGGTTAGCAGTACTTCAACACTTGCCTCGATATCAGAAGTATCTAGCCTTGGGTGATGAGGTATGTGCAGCATTATCCTTTCAAGATTATTACACCATCAAGTTCAGGAGCCAGCCTAAGGATTTGGATGAGGATCTCCTTAAAGGGATAGTTGGGGGAGTGAAGGAAGATGGGATCATGTTCAGACGCTCTCTCTTGTCATATGATAGTTTGGACCATAAGGAATCAGAGATTGCACCCTTGAGTCTTCTGGATGAGCACAAGGTAGAAGAGAAGGCAAAAGAGGAACCTCAGTTAGATTCACAGGAACGAGTGGAGAGGCATGACATAGAAAGGATTGATTCTATATATGCCGAGCAGTATGGAGGTTATGAGCCACATCTTGTAAAGGGACCATTAATGGTTCAGGTTGTAGATGCAAATGTGTTGATGGGAGACATATTCCAGGGACTAGTCGATAGTGATAGGGACACATCCCTTATTTTCTGAAATGGGTATAGTACAGATGTGTGGGACCCTGGTTCATATGACACCAGTCGAGTGAGTGCCCAAGAGGATATCGCAACCTACACAGGATGCAGGACAGTTGTGACCCATGAGGGCATGAGTGGCACTCATGGTTTGAGGGGAGAGCCTTCAACAATGATTCTACATGAGCACTCAAAATTGCAGGTGACTGAGGAGAGATCTGACATAAAGGATTTGGATCAGGTATGGGATCACGAGTTGCCTTTGTGGGTTAGTGGTTTAACCATGGAGGATGTAGTTGAGCACATCCCTTGTGGACCAACCAACAAGGAAGTGTATCCATACAAAGATTGGGTAGACAAGTATATGACGGAGATGGAGACACCGAGGTTTACAGGCTCAGTTGACATCAAGGGAGTTGCTATGGAGGAGAGGGCCAACCTCCTCTTCCAGGAGTTTTTTCGAGGGATGCTTAGGTTTGGAGGCATGAAGGAGCAGTCTTTTGAGGAGTTTGTGCAACTTATGATTGCTTGGCTCATTAAGGGCATTCAGATGGATTCTAGTATCAGTGAAAGGGTTGTTTTGGATCCTGGTATCAAGGGGTCAATTCATGATTGGGTGGCAAGGAGGCATGAGGTGATCTAGTGGTTTATATGGGATTCTGGTATTGGTGTCCAGATGCATTTTTTTGTTGACAGTTGTCGATTGCTTGAGGACAAGAAATCTTTGGCGAGGGAGGACTGTAATGTTCCCAAAAGTGACATGCATGCAAACCCTAAAAATGACATGCATGCAAACCTTAAAAGGGACATGCATGCAAACCCTAAAAGTGAGATGCATGCAAACCCTAAAAATGGCATGCATACAAACCCTAAAAGTGACATGCATGACATCTAAGCATTATTTAATGATGCATGCACCCAATTAAGTCTCCATATGCATGCATGCAAGTCAACTGCAAATTAGAAGTTAAAGTGACCTAATTAGGTCAAAAGTTAGGGTTTTCGCAGTTGAAAGTTATAAAAGAGAGATAAAGTGAATGGAGACTTTACTTTTTTATTATTATTATTTTGGAGCTCTTGAGAAGCAGCACAGCGTGCGGCCACAGCCGTTGGGGTTGGAGACGACATCTTCAGCTAACGGGATTTCGACAGTGAGACATCTGCCCTAGTCTCCTTCGGGATAAACCATCCAGGTTTGTCGCCATATTTATTGCATTCATCATTATTCAGTATTCTAGTATAAGTCCGAAGGTTATTGCAGATTCATCTGTACAACTGGGGGCATTTAGCTGGGAAAACCCTACTTATTCACTAGGACTCTAGATCACTATATTTCTTCTGCATGCGGCCTGCATCCTCACTGATAGGATCACTCTAGTGCATTGGGTGATTATCGGCTATAAGATTGTCCATCCGGGGCAACTAGCAGTAGTTTACAGGGTTGTGGGGGTGTAAGCAGCAGACTGGGAGATCAATTTGCTAGGGCATTTGGGAGGTCAAAACCCTTGCATGCTCCGACCATCTTCTCCGGCACTGGCATACCTTCCTTCCAACTTATTTCCAGCTGAAACTAACCACCCCTTCAGCAAAACGGTCACACTCGTTTGATTCAGCCATCCGAGGGTATTGCAGCAAAAACAAGGTTATTTCTTCACCAGCTCAGCTCATCTTGCATGCGTATTCTCTCTGGAGCACATTTAGGCGGCTTATCCGTGGTAAGTGTTCATTCTATCCTGCAAAACCTAACCCTAATTTCAGATATGAAATAGGGAAATTTTGCTTGGCAGTTTGCATGCCCGACTATTTCAGTAAAATTGCATAGAAATAGAAAATATCAGGATTTGGGATATTACAGAGAAGTACAAAGCAGGGAATTTAAGGATTCTAATTTTATACCTAAGTATAGTCTTCTAGGCGATTATTTTGGATTGAAAAAATCATATATATAGATAGCTAGGAAAAAATTAAATATGAAACATACAATTTACTACTAAAAATTGTTATTTTTGGAGAATATTACAATAAAAAAACATATTTTATGTAAACATAGGCGATATTAAAGAGTAAAAATGATCAA
Organism: Pseudotsuga menziesii; assembly: GCA_001517045.1. Classification (NCBI taxonomy): domain Eukaryota; kingdom Viridiplantae; phylum Streptophyta; class Pinopsida; order Pinales; family Pinaceae; genus Pseudotsuga; species Pseudotsuga menziesii. Next base: position 355,143 of record LPNX010418344.1, read on the forward strand.
ATAACAAATTGTTTTTGAAAACCCCCCCCCAAAATAGCCATTTGACGAAATTTTGCCCATAAAAATTACCCTCGTACAAAACTTACATAATAGAAAAGAGATATTCCCAGATGGAGGGAATTCATTTTCGTGAAAATTTTAATCTTTTTGCTAAGTTAACTTCTATTAGATTTGTTTTGCCTAATGTTGCTAATTTTGATCTTGAAGTAGTGTAGATGGATGTAAAAACAACATTCCTACATGGGGATCATCTTGAAGAAAAATCTACATGAAACATCCAAACTGTTTTCTAATGAAGGGAAAGGAGTTGGTTTGCAAGTTGAAGATGTCCATGTATGGATTAAAACAATCTCGAAGAATATGGTTATTCTTATGTTTTAGGGCTTGGTTTCTCAAGAAGAAAAGCTTGTCACTATGTGTATTTCAAGCAGGTTCGTGATCATTTTATTTATGTGGTCTTATATGTTGATGTATGTTGTTGATTGGAAACAAGAAGGAAACTATTAAGGATGTCAAAACTGAGTTATCTACTAAACTTGATTTGAAATATCTTGTTCTTGAAAATTTTATTTTGGGCATGAAAATTAAAAGAGAATGAGCAAACAAGAAAATCTGGTTGAATGAAAGGAAATGCGTTGGGACAATATTGCAGAGGTTTAATATGCATGTATGTAAATGGTTTTGGAAGATATTTATGAAAAGGTTCTTATTCCTATATTTGTAAAGTCGTCAATAAATCAGTGTCCCAAGACACAAGAAGTGGTAGAAGATATACCTTATGCTCCCTACGCAAGTGTTGTTGAAAGTTTGATGTATGTTATGGTCTATACTAGACATTGCCCATGTAGTGGGAGTTTTGAGCAGGTATATGCCAAAACTTGGCAAAGAACATTGGACAATTGTAAAGAGGTTCTTTAATTATCTGCATGGTACCTTAGATTATGTAATATGTTACCAAGGAAGACTTTGACCTCATATATATATATATATTGGTGCAGACTAGGTTGGAGATCTTGACAACATGAGCTTTATAAGAGTATATTTTTAACCTTTTTGGTGGAGAAATTAGTTGGATGAGCAAGAGGCAAGTCATAGTTTCACTATCAACTATAGAAATTGAGTACATGGTAGACATGAATGGAAGTAACGAAGATGTATGGTTGCAAAGATTGTGTTTATGTATTGATTTTGTTCAAGAAGCACTGAAGATAGGTTATGACAACTCAAGTGCATTTTTTTTTTCTGGAAAAAATCATGCTTATGATTCTACGACAAAACATATTGATGTCTAATACCATTTTGTTAGAGATACGGTAGAACACAATAAAATGTTGTTGGAGAAGGTTGATACATGAAGAAAGTTGCAAACATGTTGACATCGTCTGTTTCCACTGAGAATTTCTCTTGGTGTAGATGATTAATGAACATAACTACCCTTAGCAATTGATTATACAAATGCCATGCACTCAACCCCATTTTTGCAAAGAATACAAAAAGTGGGAGAATGTTAGACCTTTTGTACTGTTTGCACATAAACTTACCCTCATCCAAATGAAAATTGTGTCTTGGGGGGTGATTACCCCTCCAATTGCGGGGGCATAAGGGGTCAATAGCTCCCAAATAGGGGTTTAGGGTTGGATCCCCCAAAAGAAACTTTTTTGGTTGATTTTTGGTTCATTTTAAGCTTTTTCGACCAATAGTGTTTTGACCCATTGCAATCTAATTATGGTTAAAGAACTATAGTTGTAATCTAATTCAGGTTAATGTATTAGGGTTTTAAACGTTGTATAATACATAAATATTGTATTGTGAATGGTGAAGTTAATATAGTGAGATAGAGAGGTGCTACTCTCAGTTAGGTTGGTTTTCTCGGTTAAGGGTTTCTAGGGTAAATCCTATGTATATTGTGTGAACATAAATGATCAACAATAATTTGTACTTAAGTGGGAAAAGAAGATTTACCCAAGGTGTTTGTCATTGTTCTCTACTATTTAAATGTGTGAATTAATTCTTGGTCTTATTATTTCTCATTTCGCAACCCTAGAATGTTTGTAGACTATGGATAGTAACTTTCTTTTTAATGGTAGCTTGAACTGATTTTGTGTATGAACCGCCCCCCTGGACTTGAAGTCAAATCAACCGGTGTGTTGGTTCCTATTTTGTCGATGGATGCTATGGTTGATTATGATAAAGAAACACTACATGTCTTTGTTTACTTCTTCTAAGGATGTCTTGTAGTGGGTGCCACTGCTTGCTCCTCTTATCTAGCTTGTTCAACTTGTTCTTTCTCTCTATGTGTCTCGAGTTCTGTCACATGAGGTGACTCTCGAACATTCTTGTTAAAATTGGATGTTGCTTATGCCGTGTAAAATTTAATGTGTTTAACATGGTAAAGTAAGTTAACTAGCATAGATCCATCTTAAACAGGATCTGCTAAGCGTCGAGAGGGATCAAATCTCTCCCTTTTTAAAATGGAAATGTTCAGGAAGTGTATAATGCAAAGAATATAGTTTTAATTTATCTAATTTGTGTAGTTTTATGCCATTCTAAATCTTTTGAATCTAATTTGGGCCAACAAGTTACTTTTTATAATATTTTATTATGTTTTATAAAGGGCACATGTCATCTCTAAGATGAACACAAAAGGAATTACACATCTCCCCCTACCAGGCTATAGAATGCGCCTCTTTGACACAAAAAGTAAGCAAAGTCAATCTTTTTTATATTCAAGTTATTTTTTAAATTTAATGAAAAATACCAAAAAATATAATTTTACTTAATTTATAAAATTAAACTTATTTTAAAATAATAAAATAAGACAATTTTTTATTAAAAATAAATTAAAAAATGTAAATTTATTCATTTTTTTTCAATGTGATTCATGGCCACAAAGATCAGTGCTGGTTACTTCCAAGGAAGAGGCCTTAGCTTATTGGCATTATTTTGGTGCCTAAGTACTAATTACTCAACCATGAGCTGTCTCAGTCTGGAAAGGTTTAACAAACTAGACTACCCCTCAAGACTTTAAATTTATCCAATTATACAATATAACATTATAATAACTTAATCCAACTATATAGCATTAAAATGACAATAAATTTATCAAAAAAATATGAATTATAACAAAACATATGGTAAATATATGAATAATATCTAAACATATAACTCATATCAAAACATATGGCAAATGTATTGCTTTGCACTATATAAAATCTCCTTTATATGTAATACTACCATTAATACCTTTTTCAAATATAAAATATGATACTTTAAAATAAAATTAATATACATTAAAATTAATTCTATTTATTTCTTTTATATATATATATATATATATATATATATTATTTTCCTGAAAAAAAAGCATAATTTTATTTCATCTTTGAAATAACAAAATTACATTTTTTTATAAAAAAAGCTGAGTAGGTCCAGAAAAAGTAAATACATCAGAAACATGATGTGTGTTCAATCCCAATCTAGTGAGCCACTATTTATCTTTTATATATATATATATGTTTACCATAAAGATATCTATGAAGACTTGATATTATATGATTTTTGTTTAGTTGAAGATAGTGAATCTTTTAAGGACATTGGTGACCATTCATTTAGTTGGAGATAGTGAATCTTTTAAGGACATTGGTGACCATTTGACAAGAGTAGAAGTTATGGTTTTTTTAATAAATATTATGACTTAATTTTTAATTAGCTAATAAATTAAAAAAAATTATACATAAATTTCATTATCTTAAATTTTGTTTTACTATTATAATAAATTTCCTTATCTTAAAAAAATTCCATATAAATACATTGAGGTGTTAAATTTTTTTAAAATTTTGAATTTGGAAAAAGAAAGTATGAACGAAGGTATTCATGGTAATTTGCATCCCCTTTTTCTAAATACATTATTGGTACTGCTAAATTTTTGAAAAAAATTATTAACCACACAATCCTTTTTTATGAATAAAATTATTAAACTAAAATACAGAATTTTACAAAGAGCTGTATAAGTGCCTCCAACACACAGGAGTGCTTTTAAAATTTCTAAGGATAAAAATATTAAACTAAAATGCAAAAATGCTTTTTCCTCGGGAATAAAATTATTAAATTAAAATACAGAAATGCTTTTTTCTAAGGATAAAATTATTAAACTAAAATACAGAATTTTACAAAGAGCAGTATAACCGCTAATCAAAACGCTTCTAACCCCAGGAATGGTTTGCGCTTCCAACGAACCAAAATTGGGTAAACTAATTTTTTTCGAAATTTCAATTGGAGTGTTTAAATAGCAATTTCAGCAATCTAGATAGTTTTAAAAATAAAAAATTTAGTGTAATACAATCAAATCATTACTAAAATTATTAAATTGTAAAAATAACAATTTTCATAAAAAATATTTGCTAAAATTATAAAAATAACAATTTCCCACAACAAATTTAATTAAAAAATCCTTGAAAAAGAGTTTTAATTGTCTTGTAGGGGCTGCTTCTGAATTTCTTTTGAGAAGAAAAGTAGTACGAAGGAAAAGTATCTAACCCCCTCCCTCCACTTTCTTTTATGGGGAGGCGTACCATCCTTGGCCGATCGATATTGAAATAAGCCTTCCCCTCCTTTTGTCGGGAAAGAGCTACGCACCTTTCAATATGAAAAGAAATTTTTTTCGATCAGGTGCGGAGTTGGAGCTAGATATGCAGTGACTAGGCCATCAGACTATGATCCGAATGGGCACCACCTTCATTCACTTCGACTCTACCGACGAGTAAATTGGCTTTGTTTGAACCCTTTGATAATTTGCCCTTTTATAATAAAGTGATGGATAAAACTGCCATTAAAAAGCTTTTTTTTATCGGAGTAAGTTATCTTTTACCCGATCATTTGCACAGGGAGTCTAATGTACAGATTACTCTGTTACCTTCTCAACCTTTCACAGAGACTTTTCGGATTTGATTTATGAAAACTTCTGATGTATGCCGATAAACAATTAAGAATAAAAAATATGCAGATTTTAATGAGACTATATGGCTAGAAATAATAGCATGGAGAATTGAATAAGTCCAAATAATTTCAGTACAATGAAGTCACTGTAAATGAATGAATAGATCTCTGTAGGCTGATTAACAATTCAGAATAGAAAAATGCATTAACAATGATACTATATTTGTAGGTTGATTAACAATTCAGAATAAAAAAATGCATTAACAATGATACTATATAGCCAGGAATCAAATTAGAATCAAATTGCCAGGAATCAAATTAGAATCAAATTGGTAGGTTAAATCAAATCTGGTAAAAAAGGTAATGGAGTAAGCTATCGGAGTGAGCTAGCTGTGGAGCAAAACTCCCTCCATCGGACGGAGGAGGAGCAAAGTCAACGCTGACTTTGCTCCTCCTCCGTCCAATGAGGGAGGATTGCTCCACAGCTAGCTTACTCCGTAAGCTATCCACTGGAGGAAGTTAATGGGCCCGGGTGCAATGGTCACTGACTTTGCTCCTCCTCCGTCCGATGGAGGGAGTTTTGCTCCACAGCTAGCTCACTCCGATAGCTATCCACTGGAGGAAGTTAATGGGCCCGGGTGCAATGGTCAGAGGGTTAATAGGCTCGGGTGCAAATTCTACTCGATTTTAGGATACAACTCAATCCCAACGCACATACAAAATGTCATTAACCTTTATTTTATTTATTTATTTACAATTTCAATCCTTATTCTTCCATTAAAGAACCTATGAGTTCTCCCAGTGCTATATTCAAACCCAAAAAATCTAGTCAAGCTTGAATACACAATTCAAACCGGAGACTGACCAATCAAAGGTAAGCGCATGATGTAAACTACACTATTTTGCTGTACTCTGTCTGAAATTCATCCTTTCAAATCCGGAAAATTAAAACTGGGCTTGATTCAACAATCCTATAGTCTGAAATTCATCCTTTCAAATCCGGAAAATTAAAACTGGGCTTGATTCAACAATCTTTTATATATAGATAGATATACTTACAATCATGAAAAACCAGGTCACCTGGAATTTGTATAATACAAATCCATCTTAACCCAGAACAGAATCTGTTTTGTTATTTCTCTAAACTATCGAATTTTTCAGGTATCAATCCCATCCACACTCACAGGTGATGGATCTATCCCGCACCTGGCTTGCAGAATGAAACAGAATCTGTTCTGTTATTCTCCTAAAGTATCAAATTTTTTGAAGATATCAATCCTACCCACATTCACAGGTGATTAATCTATCTCATACCTGGTTTGTAGAATGAACCTCAATTAGCCCCTGGTTTGCCAGACCTCAACTCCCTGCATCTCCCACCTTGCTACAAACAATCGGTCTCCTCCGGCAGACAGCGAGGTAATTTGATGGCCTCTCCTGCTGTGCTCAATAAAATTCCTTCTGAATTTTTTCTCCTCCACCTCCATTTCCACCGAGGGTTTCGCCATTACAGGAACCTCCGACCAGACCTCCAAATCCTCTCCCCTACTGCAGAAAACCTGTCTGCCATAAGTCACGATCTTGGAATCAGGCGTTCCCCCTTTAACAGCCAAGGCAGGGTTCGTCTCAGTAAGAGGAATCCACGGATTCTGCGATTCCGAGAATCGCCTGAGGTCGGCCATAGCGAGATTGCCTCTCATAATGTTCACCTTGACGATAGCCCCAAGATCCTCACTCACCACCACATCTGCGAAGCTGTCTCGTTCTATCATCCTCGGATCCGCGTTCGCATTCGGCTCAGTCCAATCCCACACAATCTTGTCGGTCCGCACGTCAAAAAGCCGAATGTAACTGCTGAATCCGAAGGTGCCGCCGTGAACACCTCCGACCATGAGAAGGTTTTCAGAATTCACAAACTGCAAAATCGTCGAAACCTTTGAGTGCGCAGAGTTACCGCTTTGTCTGCCGATCTCTCGAGACACCTCGAGCCTCTCCTTGTCGACAACGAGGATCGTGTTCTCGGTCCGCTGCCCGTTCTCGAAGCTCGCGAAGATGGAAGAATCCGACGAGGCGAGGGCTCGAACGCAGGGTCGGTAGACTCGCGTGTCGGATTTGTCCGACCAAGTCAGGCTCTTCACATGCACTGCGTTCTTGGTGTCGTATATGTGCAAGCCCGGATAATCCTCTGCGCCGACGGCCGCTAGGGTTTCTGAGATCCTGTTCATGGAATCGACACTGTGAAGATCCGACAATGTCGTGGCCTGCTTCCTGAGCGCCCAGTCGTATGCCGTGATTTTGCTGCCGTGGCCTACCCAGACAGAGCCGTCGTGTGAAGAGCAGATGGCCGAAGGAAAATCCCGGCCATTAGGAACGACCATTGAGACTCTTTCGACATCGATTCCGTCTAAGGCCGCCGGGGCCATGGCTTTCTTGACGGGCTCCAGGATTCCGTAATAAGAGGCTTCGTCTATGAGGGCTTCGCTGTCGAATTTTTCCCATGTCGATGTCGAGAGCTTTCCCGTGCGGAGAACGGCAAGGAGGAGAGCGAACAGGTGCGGGTCTCTGTCGAAGAAGATTTCAGCGGAGTCGGTGGACAGAGCCGAACGGGCGAGGAGGGACGTTTGCCCTGCGGATTGGAGGGTCGAAATCGTGGTTTCGAAGATCTTGCCTCCGACATCGATCTTCACTCTGCGATTCGATCCCCGGACCCGGGGTCCATCAGATGCCAGGCCATTCATAGCTTCCTTGCAGGATTGAATCTCTTGCGCCGAGTCTTTAAAATTTTGCAAATCGATGGAGGTGTGGGAGATCAAAATGAAATGAATCGAGAAGCAGGTCGACCGAGATTTTTAAAGGTCGTCGGATGGATTGACGTGTGTAAGCATACTACATCCAGAGTAGTACATTGTTGACCATTTTAGCATCCATATCCATATTCCAGAAGGAGGCCCTGTTTGACACGCAAATATTTATTCAATTTCTAAATGTTTGCAATGTGACTTTCTAAAAATTATGATAATATGAATAGGCATGTGATAAGTGGCATTCAAATGGCAGTTTATCACTTGAATTTAGTATAAGAACGTTTAAGTTAGTATATGTATTTAATTTATAGTGGGTGAATATTTATAGGGCAGAAGTAAATTATAGTGGGTGAATATTTATAGGGCAGAAGTAAAGTGTCATAAGTAAGATATTTTTTGAACTGGAATTTGAAGGAATTTTTTGGTGCTTGTCATCATCTGTTTGTAAGTTTAATTTAAATAAATAAAAGTAAGATATTTTTTATTTATGTTTATTTAAATTAGTATAGCCACTTAATTTTTGGTCGATGAACACAGATTGACTACAAGTTAAGTGCTACAAATAAGTTATATGTTACTTGTTCTTTATGTGTAGTTGTAATCACCCATTGTTTATGCATCAACTAGATGTTATCATTTATCTTCTTGTAGTTAAACAAGTTGTCTACCATGAAAGAGTTATCCATGCATCAAATACCAGCTATCGATGCATCAACCCCAAATCATAAGATATAAACACATATCATAATATATAAACACTTATCGATGCAATGACTATTTTTATTAAACAACGATTTTGATTATCTGGCAATTTCAAAGCATAGCATTAGGTTTAGAAATGGAATTTAAGATTACTAAAATTGCAGAGTTGTTGATATCTATATCTAATTTTGATCAAAATTGGGGAAAAAGTTGAAAAATGTGGCAATTTGGTGCCTCGTTATCCCACGTCATATGAATACAATTCTTCTACTGTGAAAAGAAAAGGCTTAGACTATTAAGTAATTACATGGTTTAAATGCATTTAGAATTGGGTCTTCAAATTCTATCTAGCTGGTTGTTCTCGTCTCCTAGAAGTTAACGTTTTTAAGAGATACCCTATTGTGGATCATTAAGTTTCGCAAATACATCATAAATAATTTGAAAACAAACAAATAATTAAATATTTATGAGTGCACATTATTTTTTCATGTGTTGGAAATCTAATCCATAGGCTTTATGTAAATATTGTAAAATGAATATTTTCAGTTATGTAGATGAATAGTTGGCACTTATTTTTGCAATCATAAGACCAAAGGTCACCCTTAGTTATATAGATAAGACATTTCTCAATGAAATATTCATCCGAGGAGTTATTCCACATCAAGTGGTATCAGAGTTGGGTTCCTTAACTCCTCTGTCTTCGGTTAATCATGTCTTGTCAATCCTTAGGCCGACCTTTACATTTCCTCAATTTCTGGCATATTCTTTGCCTCTGTTGCTTAGATCTACTTACCTTACCATTTTTTTTTTAGATTCATGCAGTCTTCTCCATTTGTGTCCCTCCTCTCTCATGAGAGCAACCTCCTCTCAAATCACATGTCCTCTTGTTGCCCTCTCTCTGTGCCTCCTTTCAACATATTACTCGTGCATACATCTCACAAACCCTATTCATGACCTATACATGTTGTTTGAACACAACATCCATGATCTACAACCAACACATTCCCTTCTTGCAATGTTGTTTTTTTTGTTTTTTCAAGTCTAAAACCTCTAGGGAATTCCAAGGCCAAAGCCTTGATCCTCCTCTACAAATCTTGGGTTGTTGGCGCACCTTTTTCTCTACCTTTTATTGTCTTAGTTGATTTTCAATCTTGGTCTGTGTAGACTGTAATTTAGAAACTTTCAAGGTAGCCTTAAAAAAATCACTATAAATTATCTCTCCAGTCTGCTTATGTAAACATATCATGTCAGGAACTGGAATATCCTTTAGATTTAGCCTCATTTCTGCTATCATGTTCTTGGTAGAAACTGCCAAGTTCAAAGTGTTCTTAGCTTGGTCTTTAATATTCACTAAAGAGACCTCTTTACTAGAAATTTTCTTGACATCTGCATACAATTTAAGAGATTCATCTAAGGATACTTCCCTATCATTCTTATATTTATTATATAATTCTGCTCTAGATTTAAACTTGTCAGTGGATGTCCAAGGAACCTCTGAAAATTCATACTATTGCATCTCAAACATAGGACCCTTAATCTTCACTTGCTTTTTCTTACTTTTAGTCTTGACAACCTCAACTAACTCTCCCTCAGCTTCAATTTTCTGCCTTTTAGTTGTCTATGAACTTCCTTCTTCTTCTTTTGTTTCCATTGCATCTGAAAAAAAGTCCTTTTATCTGTCACTTCTGTACTGCTTAAAATGGGAGCAATCACCTCTGTGGCCTTCACCACTGCCAATGGATTTTCTTGTGGAACTTCAACACTCTCCATTGGTGCTCGATAATTTGACCCATTTTCTTTTTCAACCAACCCTTCAACCTCCTGGTGTTCAAAAGGTTTATTCTTATTCACTTGTCTTCTTGTTGAGATAACATGGAGAGGATCATAATTCACTGCAAAAGTTGTTTTAAAATAGATCTCTTTTAGAATACCCTCCACCATAGGAAGTTCAACTTTATTCTTTATAATAAAAGGTCTAATTACCCATGGGAATTTTATTTCTAAAGCTTTCTTGAAGCTTATGAAATGTTCATTTTCCACTATCAATTTCTGTCTTATCAGCTCCAAAGCAAATACTTTTGGAGTGAGAAAAGATGGCAGAGTGTATGGCTCATAAGTAAAGCCATACACTCTGATAATGGTATGTTCTTCCAATAGGAACCAGTCTCCTATTTTCCTATCTGGGGCAAATTGAAAAGCTTCTTTTATATGTGGTAGTACTCTAGGTATATTATTTTGAACTAACACTCTGTAGACCTTTTCCATCAACAAATTCATATACTTGAAGAAGTTGTTACTGATTTCTTATGTAAGAACCATTTCTGGCAACTATAAATTATCTTCATTAACGAATAAGAACATCTTGATAAGATAATACTGAAATCTAAAATGTTTGGTACTGTGGAAATTCACTAGCTGAGAGTGAATACTTTCATATAGGAATTCATCAAATTTAAGGCATGGAGGTGGAAGATATTGGGACTTAGACTGACTCATATTGACTCTAAACAATAGACTCATCAAAAACTCAGGAACATACATGTCTGTGTCCAATCCTAAGAACTCACTCATCATTGAAACAATCATCTTGGTTTCTTCATTAAACAGGTTTACATCTAAGGGAAATGAATCTTTATCAAGGGAGACATTTGACCTGAAACATTTTAAAAAGAAGGGTTGTTTTAGCTCAATAGTAGCATGTCTAAAAAATTGGATTAGGTCTTTTTCACTGAATTCTTCACGGTTTTGGGTGAAGGTAGGAGGGATGGTAAGGGAGTCCCAGAAAACTAGTGCATTAACAAGACATATAATCTTGGACTTGGCTGAATCCATGATTACTCTTTCGGAAGAATAATAATTAGAGGTGCACCAGTCAATGAAATCAAGAAAATTAAGGGTTTGGTCTGGACATAAGTAGTTTAAATGATACTAGAAAACGTTATTCAAATCAATACCCTGGTCTTTAAATGCATCCAACCTTGCTTTTAATTGGTGAATTGGGTCAAAAGATTAAATGGTATCAAATATCCCTCCATCCCTACTTCTAAGACTTCATCATTTTTTTTTTAAATTCCAAGGCTTGAGCCTCTACCTCTCCTCCATTATCCATGTTTAAATACTAATTGGTGGGTAAAACGAGGCCTACCTGGAAAACTGATGGCTGGATGGGTATTTGAATGACTTGGCTTTGTCCACGAATAATGCTTTCTTCTCCCAATCATTGGGAGAACAATGCGGCATAAAAGACAAATAGTCTTCGACCATGTGCCTTTACCCTTTATAATATTATTCATAGTGTTTTTTAGGATAGAAGGAGCGGTTTTATTTTCCACTAATAGAATTGTCTATTAACTTTCATGTAGATCTCACAGGCAAATTATTCTCTGTTCGTATATTTAATCTACCTTCTTCTAGACCATAGATCTTGATCGCCCATTAACCTTCTCCTTTACCTATTCCGCTGCCAGACTTGTCACTGCAACTTCCCATAACGGACCCCCTTATCATCGTATATTTACCAAATCTATATTTTCCACTGTAGATCTTATCTCCTACATAATCCCCTTCTTTACATTATGTTGTTCGTATGAGGTGTAAAACAATGTGCAACTTCTATTAGTGGATTACCTGACAGCCGTTGATCTCATCACATCAAATCCTGACCATTGGTCGATGTTTCCCTTTAACGATTCCCTTGAACTCTGACTAATCATATGGTGTGCATGTTCTCCCAGCGGATCCCATCTCCGTTGTCGATCTTAACAATCATCAATCTCCATCGTTGATTAATGCCCGAGTTTAAAACATTTCGCCGATCCTCGATCTGAATTTCTCTGCGCATCTTCCCACAACGGAATCCTCCTGCATCGTAGATCTTTTAATCTTCAAATCTCGTATGTAGATGTAGGCGGGCCTTTAAACCTTTCTGCTGATTATGCAAATTCTTTCTTTTGCACAACTTTCATTGGCGGATTTATCACCCACCGTAGATCTTCCTTCCTAGAGAACTGAACCATTGAAATTTTTAGGATATACCATAGGCATGATTTCTCCTTTTTTAAACCCTCTGTTAGTTTTAACCTATGGTTTTATGATAACATCGAAATCTTGGTCTTTAATTTGGCATTTTTAAGCACCTTTCAATCATATTTAACAAAAATCCTTCATATCACACCCTTATTTTTTCTCAAGCTTGCCCTATCCAACTTCTAACAAAAACAATGCTAACACTTTGAATAATATATATTAATTTGAGTTTACTATAGAGTAGTTTGTTGACTTTTGCAAATTATCGTAGAAAATACCACTATTGAGGAAGTACTATATATTATAAACTAGTTCCAAAGACTTAGGCCTTCACATTGTATGGCATAAACTATAACTGTAGTTCAGAGGCTATCATATTTTTTGGTAGTATATTGCAGTATTTTTATCACATTTTTATATTGCAGATTGTAAATACTTTGAAGATGAATTCTCAAAGACAATGCGGAAGAAAGACGTTTAGAGGTGGGGTGTAGACAAAATCACAATAATCTTCATAGTTTCCATAATGCAGAGATGTAGATGACAAAAAGGCATGCATGAATCCTTGGGGGAAGATCATAGAGAATAAGAAACATAAAGTATCAAAAGGTAAATCTTTTGAATCGGTTACAACCTCTGAATCAGTTACATCCTATGAATCTGAATCTTTTGAATCAGTTACAACCTCTGAATCTAATGAATTTGAAAGTAGTCTTATTTGTAAATTATTTAATCGGGGACATGACAGTACTTCCCATTGAATATTTCTTGTCCTCAAGCAATTTAAAACATGGATTTTGAATAACCTTCTTTCCTTCCAAAACTTTGCTTCAAACCTTAGCTGTCATTTGAGTAGTGGCACTCATGTACTACAATTGTATGTTTCCAAAAGTAAAGATATGTGGATCTTTGCATATTGATATATATCGTGACATCACCACTAACACCAAAAGGATTAATAAAATCCATCAAAACAAAATTTGAACAAATAATCTTTACCTCCATCTTTTGGAAACCTTTTATGAACATTCAACCCTCTTTGTTTCTGTATAGTTCTTTGAAGTTGGTACTGAGTTGCCAAACTTGAATTTCCAAGATTCCAATAGTGTTTCAAAGAGGAACCACCATGCTTTTTGCTGCTCTACTTTGATTACAATCACCTTCTCAAGTGGTGACTCAATATCCCCCACTGCTTGTTGCCCCCAAAATTGAAACGAAGCAATACCTGGATCCCATTGCTTGTATTGCACCCTTCCAAGCATCACGAGTACAAAAGATAGATCAACTGAAAGTACATAACTACATAATACAAGGATAATGAAATTTACTGTACCTCATCAAAGGATAATGAAAGTTATTGTACATCCAAGTAAGTATATCATCATGTGGCTTATACACAAAAGCATCAAGTATTATATCAAATCTGTTTCAATGACATAGGTGAGGATCCCATGTCCTCTAATGCTGCTCGAAAATAATGTAAGGTGCATCAAAATAATAATCAACCATGTGTTCTTTCATCCAACAAGTGAATGAAGAAGCTCCACCAAAATCTGAACCAAATAAAGAGCAAAGAAAACATGAAGACTTCAAGTGGCTCAAAGAAGTCTCATCAATACAACCATGAATATGAATATCATCATAATGTAACAAAGGATGTTACTTAAAATGTAAAGAAGATGACACTCTAGTCATTTCATCATCAAAAGGATAGACAGGAATTCCATACTCTTCATGTGGCACCATAAAAAAGAAACCTTTCACCCATATTTCATTAGGACGAATCTTGCAAAATATGCAAGTGTAGGATGTAGGAGAAAGAACTAACTCACCCAAAGGATTAGAAAGTGAAAAATTTTCACCATGTCAATGCTCCATAGGGGTAGGATTATTCATCTCCCTCAAAAGTGTGACACTTTCCTCATATGTTGGTTCCAAGGTAGCAAAATCATGTACTTCTTCAAAGAGTGTGTAACAATTTTCAAGAGGAAACTCAAGTTCCTCTTCCACCACAACAAGTGATTGGCTCTCATCAAGCTCTTCTTCAAACACATCAAGAACCTGCAATTTTACATGTTTCTCATCGCCCCTCATGTCATAAGAATCCTCCAATCAATTTACCATATGGAAATCTGAAACATAGGAGGAAGAACAAGTATCTTGCAACCTCTTAAGAAATTGTTCATTTTGACTTTTGAGCTTATGAATATCCTCATTATTATTCAAGTATGATTCATGTAACCATTAATTAGGCTCAACCAAATTTATTCTATCAAAAAGAAAAGACAGGTGCAAGTACCATGCTTTGATACCACTGTAATGTCCCTTCTTGGAAATTTGGATAAAATTACAATCTGAGCAAATTCGAGCTTAACTAGTCATGATTCTAGAGGGTTCCAACTTTGTCCAAATGGTCCCGAATTTGAAAGGAAATGGTATGGTGAGTATTGAAAAATCCCAATGTGGTTTATGGACACTTTTTATCTAACTTTATACCTCTACAACTTTGTTTGGGGCTAATGACAAAAAGGGCAAAATTACTAGGAAATTGTGATGAAATTCCCCCTATGGTGTAGGCCAAAAGGGATTTCCAAATCATGCACGACCATCCCAAATTTACATGAAGAGTATGGGGAATGGTATAATACCTCAGGGAAATTCATTACACATGGTTATTATCTCTTCAAACTAATTATAAAGTGCAACATTCGCATGGCCACTTTCAAGGAAATTGCTTATGGGGAAATTGCATAACTAGCTCGATTTTGACATATGAAAGGTAGAGTTAAAGGTTCATATAAGGATGTGAAATATAAATACTATATACAACATAAAAATTTCTGCCCCAATAGTATTAAACACCATATAAATCCCTTCATACAATTCTGGTATACAACTCATTCAGTATGGGAGTAAAATACATGAAAACTAGTGATTTAATAGCATGTAATTGCAAGAGTTTCACACATGGTTTTCTTGGGTTTAAAGACACGGAGCACAGGGAAATGAAATTACAGAGTAACACATAATATATTGTTGGAACATAATTAGCATCTAGACCTTGGTTAATAATCTTTGTATAAAGTTCCAAGTGTTTAGTGTAAGTTGTTCCATGTGAAAATGGTTCTAGTTCCTAGTCTAGTGTCTTGGACCAAGAGTTTGTCCACATTTGACCCAATTAGACTAGCGATTATACCATAAACGTTTGTTGTCCACTTACCCACTCTTTTCATTGTTTTATGGAGTCAATGTGCCCCTCTATGCTACATTTATGGGGTAGTTATTGGATTTCCCTATTTTAAGGAGACTGGGTGCACCTTCTTGAGGATTTGGTCAATTTGGTCATTAATGGTCCAAAACCAAGCCACTAAACCACCTCTAGTGCCCTCATGATGGTTCCTTTCACACTTGTTGACTAGCCTAACCACTTCATGGTCCATCTAGGCTCATTTCACCTCATTATGGACACTACTTGGAGTTACACTTGGCACAATGTCATAGATTGGGGGAATTAGTCAAGATAAGCCAGCATTAATGTGAGCTACCCATGGTATTTACCCAAGTTATTGCATGTGATAATGCCTATATATTGTGCTTGTTTTTGCTCAATATGTACAGTAATTGAATTATACTCTAGAGAGGTTTCTCTAGTTTATGTCTCAAATTCTTCTCTCATTTCATGTTATTTCTAGAATAACTATAAGTACGAATTGCTAATGAATCTAGATCTAGGTGGTTTTCACATGAATCAGAACCTTGGTTGTGATGTGCAAGAAAAATTTCACAAATATGGTTTACACAACATCATCAAACTCAGAATGGCATCCCTCATACAAATCTAATATAAAACTACTTTAAGATTGAAGCCAAATCCATGAAAACTAGTCATTCAAGAGCATGGGAATGCGAGCCTTTCACACTAGAGTTTCTTGAATTTCAAGCTTCAGAGAATATGGTAATGAAATTACAAAGTTATACATCATTTATGGCTGCCACATAATCATCAAACTTATAGAAAAGTCCTCATACAAATATGATATACAACTCTATCCAAAATGGAAGCCAACTACATGAAACTAGTCATTCAAGAGCATGGGAATGCAAGCCTTTCATACATGGATTTCTGATATCTCAACTTACATAGCATGTGGACATAAGAGTATAGAGCCATACATCATATACCCAATCTTGGGCATCAAATATCCTCAGAAAAGTGCAAGCACCACTCATACAAGTGTGTCATCAACATGAGAGTGTGGGGGAATGGAGAAGAAGGAATGAGAAAATAGGGAGATATATGAGAATTCGACAGTATGGACCTTCAACCTGAAACTAAAAAAACTTCATTAATCTATGATGAGAGGTCTGAATTTCCTCTCCATCAACCAACTTGGAAATGAATCCAACTCCCTCGAAATTGGTTCACAAATAGGGAGAGTGAACACTCACCATGCAATGGACACACAAAAGCTCTCCAAAATGCCAAATGACAATTAAAAAATGATCAAAATCCATTATCCTTTCTCATGAAATCCTTTTATTAACTTTATGAGGCCTCCTAAGGTCGAATTTCCCTCCATGAGCTTCCTCCAACTCATCTCAGTGGTTTAGTAACTCTCATGACACTTGCCTTCCTCTTCATGCTCCAATTCTTTACCCAATTCGAATGGTTGACTCTAACTCCCAAATTCGACCTGTTGGTAGATATATTTAGCCATGTCTTGTCATATTTTTCATATGTCTGCAATCAGGTATGATTTTTTCATACGCATCATAGAATCTTTCATCATTTGTTGTCATAGAGTGCATGTAATCTCCTTCCAAGTGGCACACATTGTCTTCTAGTATCTTCCTCTGGGAGTTACTCTCCTTGTTTTAATCTCATAGATCACAGAGGGTTACCAATAATACACATTGAATCATACAGACATAACATACACAAGAGACAAGAACATATATATAGAATAACAGATTCTATTATATCATGAGGGTCCATCATACACAGAACTGAACCGAGTTCTCATCTGGCTCAACAGCCTAATATATATGATTTACAAACAGCTACATATAACTACCTGTTGGTTCAGTCAACTGACATGACCTTACGCGGTCGACCTAATCTCTATTAGTCGGCTATTCGACTAGCCGACTCACCGACTAGCTCCTCCAACATCTTCCCCAGGAACAAAATCTCTCTTCATCTTGAAGAAACAGGGGAGGTACTTCAACAACGTGTTGTCTTAGGTAGTTGTTTCTGGTATTGTTTGTCTTCATGGACTGTGTAGTCAAATGGTTGGTCGTTTCTACACGCATATTTCCACGATTGCTTTTGTTGTAATGGCCATCTAATGTTGAAATTCTTCCCAACTCTGTAATACTTTCTGGATGTCGATGGTCAATGTTGTGATGCTTGATAAGGTCGCCATCTTCTCATGGATGGAAAGGTCTGCTATGCTTTCCATGTCAGGTCCCATTATTTGATCTTTTTCTTCTGTTGTTTCCAGTAGTATTTTCATCTACAGGCAAATGGTATCTAGTTTATCTAGGCTTGGAAGTGCTTGCTGTACACATTGGTGTGCTTGTTTTTCTAGTTTCTATAATTTAGCTGTTTCCAATATAATTTGATCTTGTATCTGGTTTCTCAGTGCTTCTTTGGTGTCTTTTCTTCTTTCCAGTGCTTGAATTTGTTCTCGAGTTTGTCGGGTTTGCTGAAATACTTGCCCATAATAAGTGGGCCAATTGCGGAGTACTTCTTCTGTGATGACAGATTCTTCCATGTGGTCCTGCAGCACTCTGTGAGCCTCCGAGAATACTGTGTACAGTTGCCTGAACAATTTGGATGTTTCCTCTTTTTGGTCTTCTTTTGTATTTAGCAGATGTGATTGTATGGTTGACACCATTCTTTCAAATAACTAATATGCTTTTTCAGGCGGCTTGTTGGTGTCGACCTCTAGAGGTCCTGGTATTACTGTTTGAACTAATTTTATGCATTTTGATAAGAACTCGACTTGTTCATTCTTACTGTTGTCGAGCTGCTTGTGTTTGATCTGGCTTCTTGTTTTTGCCTCAGTGGCCAAAGTCTCTAAGAGTTGTCCCAACTCTCTGTCTCTTAGCTTTGTTGCATTGACTGCAGTAGTCAATCGAAGTTGGCTGATGTGGACCATTGTCAACTATGATTCTTTGTGGCGTTCCTTATTCTTTTTTTTTTTCTGTTTTTCTCTTGTGTTTATGTTGTTCTGTCTGCTGTTGTACCTATGCATCTGCAAGTGGTGGATTTTCTTGTGGTTGGTTTTCTGGTTGCTAATCTTCAACGGTCGGTGGAAATTTTGGTTGACTTTCTTGGGTGGGATCTATAGCTGGATGTGTATATGGAGGATTTGGTATAGATGGTTCAAGCTTTGGTAAAGGTTCTGGATTAGGAAATGGTGGTGGAGATGGTGAATGGTCGGGTGTAATTGGTGTAGTGGGGATATTTTCAGTCGATGTTGGGTTCTCGACTTCTGGTGGTGAATCATCTGGGTCGTTAGAGAATAGGTTGTTGATCACCTGGTTTATATCTTCTAGGTTATCTTCCTCCACATCTCTTGCTAGCTCATTGGCTAATGGAGGGTGTGGGACGTTGAAAGGGATAATGGATGAGGTGAGACTTGTGACAATTTGAGATGTCTTGTCGGGGTTCCTCAAGAATGTCGACTTGATAATTCCCACAGATCTTCATTTCTGGGGTATTTGGACAATTTGTTGAGGCAATATCTGCCTTGATCCACTAGCTTCAATCAGTGGACATTTGGTGGTGATCCTCTGGATAGAGGTGAGTAGTTCAAGTAGTTTTTCAATGTATGCCTGGAAAACACCGTCTTGGTCGAACCATTCTTTTAGTGTCTCCGGCATAAAATTCTTACAAATGTCGATTGGGCTTATGGTGGGTATCTGTGGGTTGTCTTCCTGTGTAATCTGGGTTGGAGATGGGGATGGAGGTGTAGAAACTAAATCAACAATGTTTTCATCCATTGAAGTGGTTGTACTTTTTACCTTTTTCGGTCGACCTTGCTTTGCTCCTGCTTCGATGAACCGTCTGAATTGTGTTTAGACTGACAGATTGTTTGTTGTTGCATCTTCTATGATATCGACAGCAGTAGCCAGTAGTTCTTCCTCATCTTCTGACTCTGAAATGATAAGCTTGCGCTTCCCTTTCCCCTGTTCCTAAAGTGCCTTCCTCTTCCTTCGATATTTTCCTTAAGTTTTCTTTTTTCATAGCGTATTCTGGATCATCTGAGTCGATGTCTTCTTCTAGTTCTTCTTCTCTCCCCTATTGGTTGGTTAGACGGATACTTTTCTCAGCTAGTTTGGTTACCTGCTGCTCAGTTGGTGTATTTCCCCTTTGGGTCGGTGGTGGTACGATTGTTATTTGTAGTATGTTGGTGTCCTCTGCCGGTATATCATTCGACATGAAGGTACTGATATGTAATCGAAGTTTGTAGTCCTCCTCTTTTTCTTGGTCTGTCAATGGTTCTTCAATTGTTTGATTTATTTCTTCGGCTTTTGTTGGTATTGATAACTTTGTACCGGATTGTCAAGCTAGATCACGGAAGTTCTCTTCGACTGTTGGGTAATAGTCAAGAGGTTTTGCTGTTGCTTTTTCTCTCTGCATGTACCAGATTGCTGTGTGGTCTAGCTCGAGTTGAATATGAGCTCTTTTCGGCAGACTTCTTCGGATGTTCTGAGGCACCCTCCATCTGGTCATCTGGATTTTCAGGTTTTGGAACAAGTTTTTCAGCATTACTTTACCATTTGCTAATTCTTTCAGTGTTCCATTATGTGAAAATGGCTTGAACCTCCACATCTGGTACTTGTGTGGTTCCTGAAACTACTTGTCCTCGACTAGACACAAGTGGTACATTGCTATCCATAGAATCAAAGATGGAAACCTTATAATCCCGACCGACTCCTGACATTTTTCACAGATACTTTTGAGCATGTCGGAAACATGTTGAGCCCAATGGTAGATTTTTCCTGTAGTTGATATTGTGTCGACTGCTTCTAACATGTCCAGCTTTAGATCACCCCCTCGACCTGTAGGGGTGAGTCTTGTTGCTATAATTTTGGCTACGATTTGTGGCGTCCGGGCTTGTATCTGACTGATCATTAGCCCTTTAGAATTATTTCCTTTTGGTGTTTAAGTTAGTTGTTCTACCAGTCCTTCTTTTATACTAATAGGGACAGGGTCGCCTTGATTTGATAGACCGGTAAATTTGTATATTACTTCTTCAGAAATTTCTACTGGTTGGTCGAAGTAAAATTTACCATTGTGATACCGACTAACGATAAATTTTACTGTTGTTTCTTTTGTTCCTCTAAGGCTTTCCATGAACAGTGTCTTCCTGTAGCTCATGATGGTGCTGTAGCTGATCTTCTATGCTTTTGGTGTTATTTTCTTGTCTTGGTAATCCCATTCTTTGATTTCTGCCCAGGTTTTAGACCACGAGGTTTCCTGTACCTTGGCATTCTTGATATTTCTTAACCTTCTCAACAATGGGGTTTCGACAGATTGCAGTTCTTTTGTTTTTGCAGCTGTGACTCTGGTTTGCTTCAGGGCCATCTCGTCGGTCTCTTGGTCAACTTTTCTTACAGGTTCTCGTCTCTCAAATTTCTGACTGTTGAATTGTTCTATCTCTTCAAAATACGGTAAATGATCTTTTTTCTGGCCTGATATTTATAGGTGGAGCGGGTGACATTTCTTTCGATGGATGTATTAATGGCATAAGTGATGGTCCAACATGGTCTCTGGAGTTTGCGTTAATTGCGATTTGATTTTGACTCTCCTTCTGTCCGTAGTCATGAAGGCATGATTTGATGTTCGGGGTTGTTGGTCGATGTCGATCATGTGAGCGGTCGATGGCGGTATGTCGATGGGTTTGGTGTTGGTTGTCGAAGTGCTGGTTATTATATCTTTTGAAGTTTCCTGTCATCCTGGGTTATGGGTGTTGGTTCTGTTTTAGGATTTTTAGATTTTATAGTTTTGTCTGACAGCTATGGTTGTTATATTTATGTCTTTTTTTTTTAACTTGCTTTAGTTTTTGTACCGTTTTAGTTGAGCACCATTAGCAAGTTTCCAAAATATTATGCCTTGTAATGTCCGTAGTCGGATTGATCCGTTGGCATGAATCTCTTCGACAACGTAAGGTCCCATCCATTTTGTGTATAACTTTTTGGGTTTTTCTTTTACTCGATTGTTGTATAGTAAGGCGAGGTCCCCTACCGACATATTTTGGTTTTTGATATTGCGATCATGCAAAGCATTCTGCTGCTGTTTTTGGATTTATTGATGTTGTAGAGCGAGCAGTCGGTGTTCTTCTAGCTTGCTTAATTGCATCAGTTGGTCCTTCCTTCCTTCTTCGACATTGACATGTAAAATATCTGCTATGATAGGTGTTTGCTGTTGAAAATGTAGTGGAACAACTGCTTCCTGGCCATAGACTAGTCAGAATGGTGTTTGGTCGGTCGAACACTTGTACACTGTTCTATAAGCCCATGGTATTGCAGGCATCTTTTCGTCCCAATCATCTTTGTTGGTGTTGCGGATTTTTGTTAGGCCCTTTGTTAATGTTTTGTTGAATGCCTTGATTGCTCCATTCGACTGAGGGTGATAAGCTGTACTACGTTGGTGGTCAATTTTGAATTGGTCTGTTAGTGCTTTGATGGTTTTGTTAATAAAGTGTGAACCTTGGTCACTGATTAGGGTTATTGGGAATCCAAATCTGGTAATTATAT
Organism: Pseudotsuga menziesii; assembly: GCA_001517045.1. Taxonomy (NCBI): domain Eukaryota; kingdom Viridiplantae; phylum Streptophyta; class Pinopsida; order Pinales; family Pinaceae; genus Pseudotsuga; species Pseudotsuga menziesii. Next base: position 377,381 of record LPNX010418344.1, read on the forward strand.
TTTCATAGATAAAATTAGCATCTATCTCACTGGAACATGTGTCGACAGGTTCTGCTTCTTCCCACTTGGTTACATATTATACTGCGGTTATTATGTATCTTGCACCTGTTCTTTTTGCTGGTATCAGGAATGGTCCTATGAAGTCGGTGGCCCAGATTTAAAATGTCAAAATTGGGTTTACTGATATCAAGGGCATTTCTATACTAGGCAGAGTTCGACCTAGTCATTGACATCTGTCGTATTAACTAACAAACTTTTTACAATCCTTGTATAGTGTCGGCCACCATAACCTTGACTGTTGGATTTTCTTGGTAGTTGTATCTGCTTGAAAATGTCCTCCCATTGGTCCATAGTGTGCTTCGTACATGATATTATCTCTTTCATGTTCTAATGTGCATCGTCTAAGGATGTCATCCAGGCCCATTTTATATAAAAATCCATTTATGAGGCTATATGGTGTAGCTTTCATAACTAAGATTTGTTTCTTTTTCGTGCTCATGCCCTCTGGTGCTTGACCACTTTCTAAGAATTGAGGTATTTTCTCTAATTCTGTTGGGACTGCTTCTACTCAAAATAAGTGTGCATCCAGTAGGTCGTCTTCAACTCATGTCGGCTCCTCTCCTGTGTCGATTCACGACAAGTGGTCGGATCCGACATTTAATTTTCCTGGTCTAACAACGACTTCAAATTCGAATTCTTGGAATAGTAGTAGCCATCAACAAATTATCCCATGGTGTAAGGGTTTGTTTACAAGGTATTTTAATGCTTGGTGGTCGGTATAAAAGATGAAAGGGTTGGCTAGTAGGTAATGTCGATACTTCTATAGTGCAAAAACCATTCTTAATGCTTCCCTCTCTGTTGTAGAATAGTTTCTTTCTGCCTTATTTAGTTTTCTGCTGATGTAAACTATGGGTAATCCATTCCGTCATCCCTTGGTTGTGTTAAGATCGCTCCTATTGCTAGGCCTGATGTGTCGATGTGTACGTGAAATTTGATCAACCAATTTGGGAACCTTAGGATGGGTGCCTCAAATAGCTTCCTTTTTAGTGTTTCAAATGATATGTTACATTCATATGTCCAGTCGAACTCCTGATCTTCTCTTAATAGTTCTTCCAATGGATAGGTCATATCTGAGTAGTATCTCATAAATTTCCTGTAATATCCTGTATGAGCAAGTAGTACCCTGACTTGTTTTGGGTTCACTGGTGGTTTTAAGTCAAGGATAATTTTTATTTTTGCAAAGTCGACCTTGATGCCTTCTTTGCATACAATGTGTCCTAATAGTATTCCTATAGGAGTTAGGAATATGCATTTCCTTATGTTCAGAGATAGCTGGATTTGTCGGCATCGTTCCAACATGAGCCTTAGCCATTTGCAATGATCTTTCAGCATAGAGTATATCATCCAATCATCGAAATATACTGCCATTGTTTTGTAGATTTTTTCTTGAAATGTTTTCACCACAATTCTTGACAATACTGCAGGTGCATTTTTTTTTACCAAAAGGCATAAATCTGTAGGCAAATGAGCCGAATTCACATACAGATGTTGTCTTTTTCTGGTCTTCTTTAGCTATTGGTACTTGGTTGTAACCTGAGAATCCGTCTGCAAACGAGTAGCATTCATGTCCTGCCACTTCATTTAGGATTTCATCTGCATAGGGTGTTGGGAATGGGTTAGTTAAGGTGACTTTGTTTAATTCTATGAAGTCGACACAAATCCTTAGCTTTGTCGAGTCGTGTTTCTTTGGTTGTACAACCATTGGACTTGCCCATTCCGATTAGTCAATAGGGTAGATAATTCCTGCTGCAAGCATATTATCAATCTCTTTCTTGACTATCTCTTTGTTTTTATGAGCTAATTTATATGGCCTCTTCTTTACAGGTCGGGCATCAAGTTTAATGTCGATCTCCATTTCTCCCATTTCATGGACTAGACCTTTGAGATATTTGTAGTCTTTAGTGAATACATCCTGGAATTCTTTTAGTAAGTATACTATTTCGGTTGTTTGTTCTTCAATCCAGTAATCGCCAATTTTTGCCATTTTTGGTCAATCATCGTTTGATATGTCAAATTCTTTAGTTTTCACTTTGGCATCTAACCACTCTGGTGCTTTGGCTTAATTGATTGGTTACCTCTCTTCTTTGAATTGTGAAAATGTAGCAGGAAAGTCAGCTACAGTCATTCGGTCGGTATCTTCTTTGTCGGATGTCTCGACTTTAAGTACAGTGCGAATTGGTTTTGTTGATTCTGAATGGCATGATTTCCATCGAAAGCTTTTCCCTTCCGAATTTTCGTTTTCCATTTGCAGTCTTGTTAACTATGGTATTGTCTTGGTTTGTATGTTATTACATGTTATTGTCGGTCGATCATAATTTTGTGTTAGAGTGTTGTTCCTGGTCGGTTCTATAAATGCTTTGATTTGTTTTTCAGTTTCGACTAACTTCTCGTTTTGTGGTATAAAGTTGAAGTCTTTGATGAAGTTCTCTCTAAGTTCGTGCCATTGAAATGTTTCACCCCGTGATTCTTCCATTTTGTACCATTTGTTTGGTAAGTTGGATAGCGTCGATGGAAACAGGTGTGGCCATGTACGTTCGTCCTTATATCCAAGTCTTTTCCACTCTCTTTCGCATGTTCTTATGTGTTCTTCTGGGTCCTGGCCCTGGATGAACATAGGTATTTGGGCTTGTTTGGTTAGCCTTTTTCCTCCAAATCTTTCTACAAAGTAAGTCGAAGCTGTTCTCCATGTTTGCAATCTTGATTGATGGGTACCCCACCATCTAGAAGCTTGTCCTGTGAAGGTTTCTACTAAGCTTTGTAATCGTCCATGTTCTCCAATGTTTTTAGATACTTGTTCTATATGCATAACTGGTGATTCTCTTTCTTTGTATCTTGGGATTTGTCTGATACTTACATTTGTTGGTTTTAAGGTAGGGTATTCCCTGCTTTTTTTTTCGAATATTTTTGGGATGATGGAAACTAAGAAACATTGTTGGATTGGTTTCTTCGGCACTGTCTGAATGGTCCAACAACCTCTTGCTTGTGTCTCGTAGTTTTTGACTTCCCAATCATATAATTCTACGTCTGAGTTGTATCCTACTGAATCTTGATTGCCTAAGTGAAGCTCGCCATAGACATTAGGTTCTGTGTAGTATTCATTATTTTGTATTTGATATAATTGTCGGATGTCAACTTCTATCCAAGGTTCTCCTTGGGATGGATGGAGAGGTACTATAACTTTCTGTCCATTCCCTTTTAGTTTTATCCTTTCTTTATCTAAAGATATTGATGCTTTCATTTTTCTTCCCCATGGTCGACCTACTAAAGTTGGGAAGGAATTGGATCCTTCCTTAGGGTCAATAATTTCAAAGACGACTTTGGTCGATATTCCTTTTATTGTCATATCGACATTTCTCCAAACTCAAATTGGTTCTATCAGACCTTGGTTGGCTAATTTGAGGTATATTCCTAACTCATATAGTCGTGGTCTACCCAACTGTTCCCAAGTGTAGCGAGTCATGATATTTACTTGTGAATCGAAGTCGAGTACAACTTGTCGAACATGATATCCTTCGATTTCTAGGTCGATAAGTGGGTCGGCATCACTTTTGTCCTTTTGGTTTAGACTGCATATGTTTTTTGTTTGTTTTTCTATATTATAGTTATGCTTCATATTATACAATAATTCAATGAATTGAGATATCGCTTTATCATCTTGTACTAAATGTATTAATTCTTTAACGATGCTTTTTCGACTATCATCAGCTTCTTCTTGTCTAGCAAATTCTTTAAATATATTCGTTGCATCATTATATAATTGTTTTTGTTTAGCTGGGTTAGGATAATTATTCTTTTCTTTTATTTTACTTATGCGTGGATTATCACTCCCAATTTTTGTCCCTTGTCGGGTTATTATATGCAGATTCTTTGTATTGATTACATCATGTTTTTAAATGCACGACAAGACATTAACGTTTTTCTTTTTATTGATTTTATCAAGCATAGTAGGGAAATCCTCTAATGAGTGATCACCGACTCCACAGCTAGTACAAAATTTTAAATCGGTTTTGTCTTTGTATGGGCAGTCTGCATATCGATAACCTTCTTTATATCATGTAAAACATTGGATGGGCCGACGTGGTCGATTGTCGCGATTCCTAGAGAATCGACCTCGACCTCCATATCCTCCACGACGGTTGTCGAACTGGTGCTCATATTGACGACCTTCATATCTTTGATTATTCGGTTTGTTTTGATCATTGCTTCGCTAGTTGTTATCATTGTTTTGCGCCACTGTGTTTGTCTGGTAGACTGCTTGGTAGTTTTGTTGGTTCTTTAAGTTTAAGTGGCAGTCGGTCGTTGCGTGACTTTTTACTTCACAGATTGCACACCAAGATGCTTTGTCGTTTTTCATGTTATACGGGCAATCTTTCGTTGTGCGTTCTCCATGTTCTTGGCAGATGTCACAAAAGCACTTTGTTTGAACAAATCGAACGTCCTGTCGACTTATGTCTTGTCGACAGTTATCTTTAGTGTGTCCGGTTGTTGAGCATTTTGTGCACCAGACATCTTGATTCTTGAGGTTCAGCTCTTTCAATGATTTCTGCATGATTTCTAGTTGTTCTTCTAGTCTAGTATCTGTGGGATGTGCTGGGAAATCTTCGTCCATCTCCACTTGCAGAGATTTGGTAAGCGCATCTTCGTACGTTTTAAACGTCTCCAAGCTTATGTGTCGCTGAATTTTTTGTGATAGACTTGCAAGAAACCACTGAATTAATAGTTGTTCATCATTTACATAATCCAGTTGGCTGAGGAGGTCTTTCCATCGTTTGTCATATTCTCGGACAGACTTTGCTGGCTTTTGCGATGTTGTTTTCAACTTTTTGGCTGCTAGATGTTTTGCGTCTGGAGTTTTAAAGAAAGACAAGAATTGCACTTTAATTTCTACTTTAGATGCTTGGGGAGTTTTCTCAATATAGGTCATGTACCATGTTAGTGCTCTTTTCCTCAAGGCACTGACGAACTGTGCCATTTGTCGATCTTCAGCTGTAACTTGATTTGCCTCCCATATTGACTCACAGATGAACCAATGTCGTCGAGGATCTTCATCACCCTCGTATATAGGGATATGTGCTGATCCGTGACCCATGTCAGAATCGCTGTCGCTATCTCCTTCAGGAGGTGGCGGTGGTGGGGGTAGTGGGATGTTTTGCTTATCTTGTTGTGTAAAGCTGTTGTCGACTGAAATTTCATTCCCATCGATTGTTTTGTTTGTCATTTCTTCTTCGTCAAGCAGTCGGTTCGGGTTGACTTCTCCTATCGATGTCCAACTGCATTGATTTATCTACAGGTCCTCCTGTTCTATATTTTCCAAAGCTATGTTTGGCAAGGAGGGAGCTCCTTCATGTGTCGGGTAAAGTAAGTGGATACTTTGGTTGGAAGTGTACGCTTGAAGTATGACCCAGTTTCCTTCCTCTGGTCTACGGATCACTAGATGATTATCATCATTTACCTAGTCGTCTAGTTGGCTCCATATACCAAACTCACTAGCTCTTAGTATTAGGTCTTCTTCGACAATGGCTTGTATCCTGGTACTCGAATTCGTTGGAGACAGAGGTCTTATATCCTGGGGAAGTTCTATTTGGAGAGCTTCATGTTGCTCTATCCACAATTCTTCTTCCATGGGTGATGCTTCTTCATCCATGCCTTCTTCCTGCCGGTCATAACCCAACTCTGGCGGATTTCTTTCCTGGTCTGTCACCCTAGTATTCATTCCTCTTTGCAGTGCTATAGCTCGTTCTCTTCTTTCTTCCCTTCTTTTTAGCCTCTTCTCTCTCTCTACTTTCTGTAAATCCGTACCTTTGTGTGTTACTGTTCGTTCAATTTCCTTTTTAGGTTGACTTTTCATTGCTGGTGATGGTATCTCCTTTAGTTGACTAGAATCCTCTTCACTTTACCCCGATATATGACCATCTACCCCCCCATATCCTACCCGACGCTTTAGAAAGATCAGATAGTTTTGTTTACTTACTTAGGAAGTACTCCCACTCCCTTTCGGCAATGAATTTCTCCCACCTTTTCTGTTTCTCTGCCTAGTTAGAATTTGGTGGCGGTTCGTGTAGTGACAGACGAGGTTATACAATATGACCCACTCCTTTTTCTATCAGGAATTTTAACAGTAGGGTCGGTAGGGAGCACAGGAACTGCTCGGTAAGGTCTGTATAGAATCTTTTCTAAACAGTTTCTATCGAAGTTCTTTCTTCTATGGCTTGCTCCTCGCAGAATTCATCTGTGATCTTTTCAAACCACTCCGACAGGTTTGTTCGTCCCCCTCGAATCAGTTTCTCTAGCAGCTCTTGGTCCTTAGTTGCTTACGGCTTTTTCATCCAGAACTTCTCATGAGTTTCAGCGAAGAATTTCTCCTTCGCCTGAGTAGTGGTTTATCTGCTTCTCCTCACGTAATTCTGCAAATAATTTGCTATCTTATGCTCCCACCAGTTCTTAATCTCCTGTTCTGATATCATCTACTTATAGTCATCTCAGATATGTACTACTGACAACGGGACCAGTGTTGTAATCTCACAAATCATAGAGGGTTACCAATAATACACATTGAATCATACAGACATAACAGACACAAGAGACAAGAACATAAATATAGAATAACATATTATATTATATCATGAGGGTCCATACATACACAGAACTGAACCGAGTTCTCATCTGGATCAATAGCATAATATATATGATTTACAAATAGTTACATATAACTACTTGTCGGTTCGGCCAACCGACACGACCTTACGCGACTGACCTAATCTTTATTAGTCGGCTATTCGACTAGTCGGCTCACCGACTAGCTCCTCCAACACTCCTTTACCAATTCGAATTCCTTGGCTCATTATATTCTATTTTACACCACATTAACCTCCAATAGAATTACATTACCCATGTGTTCGAATTTGGATGAAGATCATGCCAAGTGTGTGGAGAATCTAGTCATCCAAAGGCTACACAAGCTTTCAAGTGTCTTCATGATTCCATTCCATCTTATTTTCTTATAATTTATCATTTATGTGACCCATTTAAATGTGAATATGGTAAAATAAAGTTCTTTTGGGTCCCATAGCCCCTTATTACAAAATTTATGTCTCCATCTCAACCTAGGGAACTAGTAGGTGAGTGGAACATTATTTGCAAGTAGTCTTATTTGGAAATTTTTTAATTGGGGACATGACAGTCCTCCCCATTGAAGATTGCTTCTCCTCAAGAAATTTCAAACATGGATTTTGAATAATCTTCGTTCCTTCCAAAACTTTGCCTCAAACCTTAGCTATCATTTGAGTAGTGGTACTAATGTACTACAATTACGTGTTTCCAAAAGTAAAGATATGTGGATATTTGCATATTGATATATCCCGTGACATCACCACTAACACCAAAAGGATTAATCAAATCCATCTAAACAATTTTTTCACAAATAATCTTTACCTCCAACTTTTGGAAACCTTTTCTAAACTTTCAGCCCTTTTTGCTTATGTATAGTTCTTTGAAGTTAGTACTGAGTTTCCAAACTTGAATTTCCAAGATTCCAATAAAGTTTCAAAGAGGAACCACCATGCTTGTTGATGCTCTACTTCAATGACAATCACCTTATCAAGTGGTGACTCAATATCCCCTACTGCTTGTTGCCCCAAAATTGAAACCAAGCAATACCTGGATACCATTGCTTGTATTGCACCCTTCCAAACACCATGAGTACAAAATATAGATCAATAAAGTACATAAATACATCATACAATTGTACATCAATAAGGTACCTCATCAAAGGATCATGAAAGTGCTTGTACATCCAAGTAGATCATCATGTGGCCTATACACAAAAACATCAAGTATTATATCAAATCTGTTCCAATGACATAAGTGAGGATCCCATGTCCTATAATGTTGCTCCAAAATAATGTAAGATGCATAAAAATAATAATTGGCCATGTGTTCTTTCATCCAAGAAGTGAATGAAGAACCTCCACCAAAATCAAATAAAACATGAATACTTCAAGTGGCTCAAATAAGTCTCATCAATACACCCATGAATATGTATATCATCATAATGTAACAAAGCTACTACAAATGTTAAGAAGATGACACCCTTGTCATGTCATCGTCAAAAGGAGATATAGAAATTCCATACTCTTCATGTGGCACCATAAAAAAGAAACCTTTCACCCATACTTCATTATGATGAATGCTGCAAAATATGGAAGTGTAGGATGTAGGAGAAAGAACCAACTCACCCAAAGGATTAGAAGTGAAAAATATTCATCATGTGAAGGCTCCATAGGGGTAGGATTATGCATGTCCCTCAAAAGTGTGACACTTTCCTCGTATGTTGGTTCCAAGGTAGCGGAATCATGCACTTCTTCAAAGAGTGTGTAACCATTTTCAAGAGGAAACTCAAGTTTCTCTTCCGCCACAACAAGTGATTCGATCTCATCAATCTCATATTCAAACACATCAATAACCTGCAATTTTCCATGTTTCTCATGATCCCTCATGTTTAAGAATCCTCCAATCAATATACCATATGACAATCTGAAACATAGGAGGAAGAACAAGTATCTTGCAACCTCTTAAGAAGTTGCTCATTTTGAGTTTTGAGCTTATGAATATCCTCATTATTATTCAAGCATGTTTCATGTAACCATTCATTAAGCTCAACCAAATTGTTTCTGTCAAAAATCAAAGACATGAAATTACCTTCGATGTTGCACATTGCTCTTTGAATCTTCTCCATGTCTTCAAGGAAGGATGACTCCTCCATTGAATAAAATTTCCAACAAGAATTTGACAACAGTGATTTACTGTCATTGAGTATGCTAAGGGCATCGTGGATACTCCCTTTACTCATCTTCAAAGAACCTTTAATGAAGGATGGTTCATGGGAGTGAACCTCCTCTTCTTATTTCTTCTTGATTTGATAAACTTATTGAAGCTTAAGTGGTGATGGGGAAGTTGATCTTGGTTCCTCATTATCTGTCACAAGGTATTCATCTTCATGCTTATGATAAATTTGTATTACAACAACATTTTCAAATCTGATCTCTATGTCACCAACATAGAGTTGTGAGAACCCATCAATAGGTACTCCTTCATAGTTCAAGGATCCATCATTAGATTCTCTTTGATTTGCACAACACCCATAAGTAAGGATTTTGTTCTTGTATTCACCTTCCACTTCATGTTCTTGTTTGAAATCACCTCGAGGTGATTGGTGCTCCACTTCATGAATATTTACTTCTTCCTTTAGTGGTGCATCTAATCTCTTTTCTCCTTCTTTATGTCGAAATTTCTTCCACAACCTCCACATTTGGTCCACAAACTTGTCTAAAATTTTCTCATCTATAGGGAAGGATAAATATTTGTTGTTTTCACAAGTAGAATGATTTTTCTTTAATGAGTCCACATCTGCACTATTAGGCCTATATCCAAACACCCACTCAACAAAGTCTTCAAAAGGGTAGTACTTAGATGCCTCTCCCATCAAATTAAGATATGCTTGATATTGTTAGGGTAAAGTCTTACATGTTTCTCTAAAGATTTGTAATTCATCCATAGGAGTAGCTCATGGTGGTTTGGTACATACATATTTACAATACACATGGTCATAAGAATAACCCTCGTCCCTTATGAAATTGTAAGAAGTGAACATGCAAGATGGCAACTCTTCCTCATACCATTCACATTCTTCTTCATATTGATCATAATCATCTTTAGATGAGTCTTTATAATAGTAAGACATGGCTGAAACCTTTTCTTCAATGGATGGAGTTAATGCACAGTTGCAATGAACATGCTATGATACCATTATAATGTCCCTTCTTGGAATTCTGGAGAAAATTACAATTTGAGCAAATTCAAGCTTAACTAGTCATGACTCTAGAGGGTGGGTCCCGAATTTGAAAGGAAATGGTATGGTGAGTCTTGCAACATCCCAAGGTGGTTTATGGAAACTTTGTATCTGACTTTATACCTCTGAAACTTTGTTTGGGGATGATGACAAAAAGGGAAAAATTACTAGGAAATTGTGATGAGATTCCCCCTAGGGTGTAGGCCAAAAGGGCTTCCCAACTCATGCACAGACCTCCCAAATTTATAAGAAGAGTATGGGGACTGATATAATACATCAGGGAATTTCATTACACATGGTTATTATCTCTTCAAACTAATTATAAAGTGCAACATTCACATGGCCACTTTCAGGGAAATTGCTTATGGGGAAATTGCATAACTAGCTCGATTTTGACATATGAAAGGTAGAGTTAAAGGTACAGATCATGATGTGACATATTGATACCATATACAACATAAAAATTGCTTCCCCAATAATATTGAACACCATATAAATCCCTTCATACATGTATGGTATACAACTCATTCAGTATGGGAGTCAAATGCATGAAAACTAGTGATTTAATAGCATGTAATTGCAAGAGCTTCACATATAGATTTATTGGATTTCGAGCGAGAGTGAATAGGGACATGAAATTACAGAGTAAAACATCATATACGAATGTTACAACATAATCTAAATCAGATAACATCCCTCATACAAATCTGATATAAAATTATTTCAAGATTGAAGCCAAATCCTTGAAAACTAGTCATTCAAAAGTATGGGAATGCGACCCTTTCAGACTAGAGTTTCTTGAATTTTGAGCTTCAGAGCATATGGTCATGAAATTATAAAGTTATACATAATTTATGGCTGCCCCACAATCATCAAACTTATAGAAAAGTCCTCATACAAATTTGATATACAACTCTTTCCAAAATGGAAGCCAAATACATGAAACTAGTCATTCAAGAGCATGGGAATGCAAGTCTTTCATACATGGAATTTTGATATTTCGACTTACAAATCATATGGAAATAAGAGTACAGAGACATACATCACATACCCAAGCTTAGGAATTAAATATACTTAGCAAAGTGCAAGCACCACTCCAACAAGTGCACCATCAACATGAGAATGTGGGGAAATGGAGAAGAAGGAATGAGAGAATAGGGAGATAGATGAGAATTTGACTATATGGACCTTCAACCTGCAACTAAAAAAACTTCATTAAGATACAATGATAGGTATGAATTCCCTCTCCATTAACCAACTTGTAAAGGAATCCAACTCCCTCGAAACTGGTTCACAAGCAAGGAGAGTGAACACTCACCATGCAATGGACAAGCAAAATCTCTCCGAAATGCCAAAGGGAAATTAAAAATTGATCAAAATCCATTATCCTTCCTCGTGACATCCTTTTATTAACTTCACGAGGCCTCTAGTTCAAATTTCCCTACATGGGATTCCTCCAACTCATCTCAGTGGTTTAGTAACTCTCATGACACTTGTCTTCCTCTTCATGCTCCAATTCTTTCCCCAATTCGAATGGTTGCATATAACTCCCAAATTCGACCTCTTGGTGGCTATTTTTAGCCCTATCATGCCATATTTTTCATATGTCTACAATCAGGTATGAATTTGTCATACTTATCATAAAATCTTTCATTATTTGTTGTTATAGAGTGCATGGAATCTCCTTCGAAGTGGCACACATTGTCTTCTAGTCTCTTCCTCTTCCATGGGAGTTACTCTCCTTTACCAATTAGAATTCCTTGGCTCATTATATTCTATTTTACACCACATTACCCTCCAATAACATTACATTACCCATGTGTTCAAATTTGGATGAAGGTCATGCAAGTGTGTGGGAAATCTAGTCATCTAAAGGCTCCACAAGCTTCCAAGTGTCTTCAAGAACCCATGTCATCTTATTTTCTTATCAATTATCATTTATGTGACCCATTTAAATGTGAATATGGTAAACTAAAGTCCTTTTGGGTCTCATAGCCCCTTATTGCAAAATGTATGTCTCCATCTCAACCTAGGGAACAAGTAGTTTAGTGGAACATTATTTGCAAGTAGTCTTATTTGGAAATTATTTAATTGGGGAGATGACAATGGGGGCGATATTTGGCCCACTTATGTGTCAACGGGTTACGAGATCATTTAATAAAGTCTCCCTGGGTGGAACCACACAACCACTACCTCAAGGTGCCCTCATGGCTCCAGGTAAGGCCCTCATTGGAATTGAACCTTGCCCACTGGTGAAAAACTCATCGCTCTTAACCAATGGATCCAACCCCTTTGGGATTAAAATGTTAGGAGGACATAGGGGTGGGATTTGATCCACTTATGTGTCCACGAGTCACGAGATGATTTAATACAATCTCTGGGTGGAACCACATGCTCGACCACTTAGCGCATTGGGAACAAATGCAAGGTGGTCCTGGGCGTAGACCATTTTGTTTGTGGGGACGATTTTTTTAAACTTTCAGTTGGATTGCTTGAGAAGCTAAAAGAAGCTAGTATTACCTTTCTAGACCAAGGGAGGAAAATAAGGGTTGACACTTCAAATGGGTATTGGAAATCTGTGTCGGAATTAGGATGATTAGTTAGGATGATTAGAAGACTTGGAAGATCAGACTGGGACATTCAGAGGATGATCTTGTTTGGGCATGGTACATAGGCACTGGACAAATTACAATGAAAGAAGCTTATAAGGCGATTGTGTTTCTTTTTGTAGTTGAACACGTTGAACTATCATGTTTCATAATATCTGGAAATGGAGGTTTCTCAACAAGGTCAAATGTTTTGCTTGAACAATCGAATCCTCACTTGGGATAATCTCCTCAAACGTGGATTTCAAGGGTCGAACCTCTATCCTCTATCCTCTTTGTACCTCTATCCTCTTTGTATATCGACAAAGAACGTGTTGATCATCTATCCTCTTTGTATATCGACAAAGAACGTGTTGATCATCTATTTCTAAGATTCTCCTTTAGTATTTTGGTGTGGGATTATGTTTCTAAGGAATATGGTTTATTTTTCCGTTTTAACTCTTTAGTGGACAAAAGCTTTTTGGATTAGAGTTGTATTAATTGAGACTTCTTTCGGGACTGACTTTTTGAGAGGATACTTTGATGGTGTTAGGGTTTGTTAAGATTTGCATTTCATGCTACATGAGAGTGTGTAAAGTTTATGTTTTTGATCTCACACATAAAGAGTAGACAATGGTTTCTCTACATAACAATCTTTAGTGCTATTTAAAAGCATATAACAATCTTGAGCCATATTTAAAAGCCCCTTAACAACCTCTTAACAATTAGGTTTTAGCATCCAAGATTATTATTATTTATTTAAGCAAATGAAAGTATAATTAAGCACCAAAGTTATTTGAAGATATATTATTAATTAGTACAACTATTTAATTAGGGAACAACTATTTAATTAGTGGTTGGTAAATGTCAATAGACACCAAGTTATAAGTTATAACTATTTAATTACCATAAATTATAAGTTATTCATGGGTTAACTACCATTCTAAGCCAATCAAATTATAGATGTTATGTAGGCATCCATCAAATTAGTTATATATTATATGTTATATAAAATAAATTAGTTATAGTACAGCATGAGTGGGCCTAATGGTTAAGAGCATGTGTTTCCTCTTAGGAGGTCACGGGTTCAGGACAGGAATCGTCTCGGGTCTCATACACCAATTCTCATACACATACACCAATTTGGTGTGGGTCTCTCATACACCAATTCTCATACACCAATTTGGTGTGGGTCTCATACACCAATTCTCATACACCAATTTGGTGTCTCGCTTGGCGGTGACCTTAAAAATAGATTATTATTATTATTATTATTATTATTAAATTCTTTTTTTGTCTTATCTATTTTCTTCTTATTGCTTATCCATTTATGAATGGTTGGTTATGTATACATCAACTACTAGTTATTTAAATTCATAAAAAGTTAGTTATTTTTTATCTAAATTCATAAAGAGTTAATTATTTTTTTATATAAATATTTTTTGTAATTATTTATTTTGAATTTCAAAGACAATACATTTGTCATATTTTATTATCTATAAATTAAGTTTAGTAATCTTAAAAAACCATAAACAACCTTTCGAATACTTATGAATAACTCATTTAATTAGAAAAATAAAACTTAGAAATGATTATTCATCCATCATAAATTAAATAACTATAAATAAAATAAATGTATAATTACTCATTTATTTTTACAATCTTCTACTTTATGATCAAAATCCTCACTGAAAAATAAAATTAAAGGATAATCAAACAAACAATTAGTATCCCTTTCATAATCAAAATTATCCTACAACAATTTAAGTAGAGGATAATCAAACAATTATTATTCCTCTCACAATCAAAATTAAGATATAAATATAATCAAAACTTAAAAAAGATCTTTATCTTCATGATGCAAACACACTGTATAATCCAAGAAAATAAATTTATAACAAAAAACAATCAGCGGTCTCTCATCGCTGAGCCTGTGTATACATTCACAGTTACTAATTTATCACAGCAAGCCATGAATACCAACACAAAGTGATAATAGAACGCGATAGCAAAGAAGGCGGTTATAATAATCTGCTGCTGCTCCTGCGTCTAGCGTTTTTTATTGCTGGAAACCACGTGATATACCAAGGGAGGTGGGACGTAGCTGCCCGTATTCCGAACTCTGTCAAATTCAGTGAGGAAAGGAAAAATCCGCTTCACTTCCTCGTGAATTCGAGCTGCGCAATCTCCGTCCTGTAGGCACCTATTCATTATTTCATGACCTGAATTCCCATGCGTTCCGTAACCGCGGTGCAAGTCATAGCATTTCCATTTCAATCTATAAGTAACCTTTGTTCCCTTGCATGTGCAGGAACTATAATCTGGGCGGGCACATTCATCTTCCTGTTCTTCAATTTCGATTCCGTCATTGTCTGGATGGTAATATCCGACGTTTGCCGCCGCCGCCGCCGCTGCCGCCGCCTCCTCATCTTCTTCCTGATCTTCTCCTTCAGCTTCTTCTTCTTGATATTCTCCTTCGGCTGCTTCAAGAAAATTGCCCTCACCCGTCAAACGAGCTTGGATTTGCTCTTCGACGTAGCGAACCAGAGGATCCCAGATAAAAGGCGGCCAGTTATTTCTGTGGTTGTATTCAACTATGACATCTCTTAACGCCTCCAGCAAAGGTTTATGAAACAGGGTTCCCATTACGCCGTCCTGAACGTTGGCGGCGGGATAATACTGGGCTATTGTAAAATAGCGTACTTCACAGTTTTCGCCCACTTCCTTGACGTTCATGGTTTCGATCATGGAACATACAATTGCGTCGATCAAATGACCTCCGTACCTGCAGACAAGTCGAGGCTCAGGCTCCTCTGGAATTTGGGAGCCGAATTCTCGAGAAAACTTGGACAACAAGACCTGAATCAACATATTTATTAAACTAGCGTCATCGTTGGGAGGAATCCTCTGCGGCAGCAGCCGGTTCGCCAATTCTGTGGCCACATTGTTAGCGTACTCTGTTCTAAAATTAAGATAGTTTGGGGTCTCATTGCCAAGAACGATATCGAAGAAAATTTTCCACAAATCAGTAGCCGAGTAGTTGCTGAAGAGATGTTCGCAAGTACGTATAAGATGGGGTAGATGTTCATCTCTGAAATTCGGAACAAGGTTGCTGATTGCTTGCTCCAAGCGGTCCCAGTCATATATAAAAGGCTCCTGATAATTCCATTTCGAATGAATTGTTTGCTGTAAAACTGCTTCGGTTACAAAACTAGCATACACAATCTTCAATAACTTTTGATTACTTTCTAGTGGAAGGTTCTCTTCCAGTGCAAGCGCAACAGAAGTTGCTAATTCAGGAAAGTTGCCCTGTCCAGGCTGATTATTACCTGCATATATTAAGGCCAGGTCGAAAGCAATGGCGGCTGCAGCTTCCGATATAAAGGGACCATAGTACTCCACATCATTAGTGGCGGCATTGACATCGACAGGCATGCCAGTGGAGCCATTGACAGACGCATAGAACTGCAGAAAGCCTCCTTCATTTGTGTATGTAATGGGTCTTCCATGTCGAAACCAAGAAGGAAGTGGGGGAGCAGAAGGTTCCATGGCATTGGCCGCTAACTTATCCCCCAATTCCCTCCTGCTATTTTCATTCCTCGCTGATTCATGGTTTAAGGAGAGCACCACGAGGCCAAACCGTCTGTATTAACGCTCTGATTGTAACCGCTCCTCCCGTTATTATTGTGGTTTCAACTAACCCTAACCTAACTAATTTTTAACAAAAACTTGCATGTAAACTGTATATTTTATAAATTTCGGTCTCCAAAAGCTGAGATTATTAGTATCCTTCAGAAAAACCAGTCGTTGAGATTATTAGTATCGAGGATGATCTGCTTATCATAAATATCCAAAACAATTAAATCCAGCCATTTTGTTTTACCTTTTCATGAGTTTTTTTATAGTGAAACTGGTCGTTGGACAGTTCCTAAAACACCATGGGTAGAAAAGATCTGCCATCTTTGTGAGAATATCAAAATTATAGTGAGCTCGGGAGGCTTCTCTTCAAGCTCTTTGAGCATAGAAATACAATTTTAAAACAAACTAAATAATTAGTTTGTTTGAATTAGATAGACAAAAGTTTGGTCTTAATGGACGTTAACCATCATCATTATTATAGTAATTTTGTAATTCAAATAAAAAAACCTATAAAACTTATATTAAGACTAAAAAGCTTGATATAATTAAAAATATCTTCAAAGAGTAAAAGACCGTGGAGGAAATAGAGGAAAAACCCGTCTGCCTAGCAAATTTATCACCTAAAATTTGCCATAACGATAACTTCACAAGTCAAGAAGACTAAATTCACTAGTGCAAATCTTAATCTCGTTCAATCTGAAACAAATATATATATATTTGAATCAGACCTCATAAAAAATGTATTTGGCCAGGATGTTAAAGTAATCTAATATATATATTTGAATCAGACCTCATCAAAAATGTATTTGAACCGGATTATGAGCAATATCACATGCTGCTTTATTATCACAATACAATCGAATTGACTGCCTAGACGGATAGCCCAAATCTTTGAGGAGAAGTCTTAGCCACAATGCTTCACATACTCCAAGTGCCATACCTCTAAATTCAGCCTCTGCACTTGATTGGGCAACAACATTTTGTTTTTTGCTTCTCCACATAACAAGGTTACCTCCTACAAAGGTGAAATAACCTGAAGTAGAACGCCTGTCATCGATTGCTCCAGCCCAGTCAGCATCAATATATGCATCCACGCTTTGATAATCTTCATTTTTAGTGAATAAAATTCCTTTTCCAGGAGCAGATTTCAAATATCTCAAAATGCGCATAACTACATTCGTGTGTTGCTCTCTAGGATTATGCATAAACTTGCTAACAATACTCAAGGCATACGCAAGGTCTGGCCTTGTGTGTGCTAAGTACATCAATCTTCCTACGAGTCTCTAGTATCTCCCCTTATCAACTGGTACCTGATCAAACCCAACACATAACTTCAATCCTTCTTCCACTGGTGTATTAGCGGGTTGACATGCTGACATGCCAGTTTCCTGTAACAAGTCTAAGGCATATTTTCTTTGAGATAAAAAAATCCCCTTATTAGATCGAGACACTTCGATCCCAAGGAAATATTTGAAGGGGCCGAGGTCTTTCATTTCAAATTCTCTGGACAAGTAATCCTGTAGAGCCTCCCTTTCTTCAGGATCATTTCCTGTAACCACCATGTCATCCACATATACAATAAGTGCAGTTATCTTACCCTGTTGTTTCTTCAAGAATAAAGTGTGGTCTGAGTTGGTCTGACAGTAACCAAAGGCTTTCATAGACTTTGTGAACCTTCCAAACCTTGCTCTCGGATACTGTTTCAACCCATACAGTGACTTCTTTAATCTGCACACCTTTCGACTATGTATTTCTGGTATCATGCATCCTGGTGGGAGTTCCATGTAAACTTCTTCGGACAACTCACCATGTAGAAAGGCGTTCTTCACATCAAACTGTTGTAATGGCCAACCCAAGTTCGCAGCAAGAGACAACAAGACTTGTACTGTATTGATTTTAGCTACAGGTGCAAATGTCTCTATGTAATCAACCCCATAGGTTTGGGTGTATCCTTTTGCCACCATTCTCGCCTTAAAGCGTTCAATTGCACCATCTGCTTTGTACTTCACAGTGTAAACCCACCGACATCCGACTGGTTTCTTTCCTGGTGAACGGTCAACAAGTTCCCAGGTTTTATTCTCTTGCAAATATTTCAACTCCTCATTCATAGCGGATTTCCACCTTGGGTCAGCTAAGGCTTCCTGCACATTGTTAGGAATAGATACAGTAGATAACTGATTTACAAATGACTGATTTGATTCTGATAAATGATGGTTAGACACATAATGACTCATGGGGTATTTAACGTTACTGGAAAGCTTGGGTTCATATGTGGGTTTAGGAATACCTTTGGTGTGACGTTGTGGTAGCTGTCTTCTAAATGGTTCATGAGCATCCTCAATAAGCGATTGGTTTGGTGTATCAGCTTCTTGTGGTGTGAGAGACTCAGACATGGGTGGAGCCACGACTCCAGTTTCTTGGTGTTCATCACTACTTGGATCCAAAGTCAAACCACCCACATCCAATTCGCCCACTTCTTGATTCAACACATTAGAGAGTTCCCCTACTTCCGGGATGTGAACAACCGCATCTTTAGAGATGTGATCATCATAGTCTAGAGTCTGAATTTCCTTCTGGTACTCCCCCTGAAGTTCAGGCTTAGAGGAAAAATACATCGAGTCTTCATGAAAAGTTACATCTAATGTAATAAACATTCTTTGGGTTGGAGGATGATAGCATCAGTACCCCTTTTGATAAGTAGCATATCCGAGAAAGACACATCGTAGCGCTTGAGGAGACAACTTGTTGCGCTGATGCTTATGGAGGTGTACAAAAGCTACACAACCAAAGATGTGAGGAGATAAATTTGGGACAGCTGGAGCAACAATCACTTCAGCGAGAGCCTGAGATGGTGTCTGGAAATTAATAGTGCTGGAGGGTACCCAGTTGATCAAATATGCTGCAGAGGTAAGTGCTTCTCCCCAATAGGATAACAACATATGGGATTCTATCAATGAAGCACGGACAACCTCTAACAAGTGGCGGTTTTTTCTCCCAGCCACCCCATTCTGCTGAGGTGTATTAGGACAAGTAGTTTGATGAATAGTTCCTTGTGCTTCTAGATACTGCTGAAGTTTAGAACTCAAATATTCTCCTCCATTGTCACTACGGAGAACTTGAGCATGTGCATTGTATTGAGTACGAACCATTTTATAAAAAAATTGAAATATCAAATTCACTTCACTTTTAGACTTCATCAAGGACACCCAAGTCATCCTGGTACAGTTTTCAATAAAAGTAACAAACCAACGTGATCCACCAAAGGTAGTAACTTTGGACGGACCCCAAACATCAGAATGTATGACCATAAAAGGAACTGGACTTTTATTCAAACTTAATGGAAACGAAGCACGATGGCTTTTTACAAGTTCACAAACATCACAGCGGAAACTAGAAACATCAAATTTTACAAATAAACTAGGAAATAATTTCTTCAGGTAACCAAAGAAGGCATGCCCCAAACGTCGATGCCATACCCAGATTTCAGATTTCTTCTTCTCCCCCTCAGAGCCATCCATCATTAAAGCTTGACGTAACTTGTCCAAACTCTTTGACACTAAGTCCAAGTAATACAACTTTCCTCGCCTAACACCACAACCAATCGTTTGCCTCATTTGGATGTCCTTAAACACACAAAAATCAGGCCAAAAAATTACAATACAAAGTAAGGTAGTGGTGATTTGGGAAACTGACAACAGATTATAATTCAAAGATGGAACAACTAAAATAGAATCTAGATTTAAAGTATCAGTGAGCGGTAAAGACCCTTCTCCAATAATTGGGGCCGAAGAGCCATTCGCAGTGGAAACAAATTTTTGTGTGGATGGTTTAAGAGGCGAGACCTGTCTAGAATCAAATGTCATATGATCCGTAGCACCAGAATCAATTATCCATGCACTATTAGAAACAAGTGTAGAAATATTTAAAACCTTACCACCATTACCTGTCGCTGTTGCTAATGCCGATATCTGACCAACAACACCATCCGCTGTCTTTGTTTCGACAACTGCAGCACTGGAGGTCCTCTTGGAATTCTTCTTCCATGAATCACGGCTATGATCCCACCATTCTAGATACCCCACAAGTTCAAAGCAGTGGCTCTTGGTATGACTAGTTTGATTGCAATGAGTGCATTTGTAGGTGGATTTATCGGCACCATCAGTGTTCTTAGGCTGGCTTTGGGAAGATCGGTTTTGATTAGACTGATTTCGAGTCACCATGGCTGAAGCTTCAGATTTTTCTGGTTCTCCATTCATCATTGCAAGTCGAACAGATTCACGGCGGACCAAAGCATAATATGCTTCCAATTCGAGGATAGGATGCTTTCTCAAAATTTCACCACGGATTTGTTCGAATTCACCATCTAATCCAGCAAGAAAAATATGCACCCTTTGTTGCTGAACTGATTTTCTGTAAGATTCAACATCATTCTCACTTTCCATAATCACCTTATCACGATGATCCAACTCACAAAAGATCTCGGTTAATTCCCCATAATACACCGAGAGTGTTCTACCATTCTGTTTCGCAGAGAAGGCCCTCTGATTCAAGACAAACACCTGCAATTCATTTACTCCATCATAAAAAGATTTTGAAAGAGCTTTCCAAATATTTCGAGCGGTGGGTTAGCGAATATATCGCTTCATGATTTCTAGGGACATAGACATCAACAACGATCTCTTGACCTTTTGATTGTATGCATACCACTTCTCATATCCATCATCCTTCTTGGTAGGTGATTGTGAATTACCACGAATGAAAGAGAGTTTCTCCTTCTCAGCAATATGCATCTCCATGATTTGAGACCACAAATCATAGTTTGTTTCATCGAGTACAATCCCTGCATTGAACGACGAACCTTCAGATTGAATAATAATGTGAACAGATTTGGTCCCAGATGTTTTAGAATCCGAGTCGGCCATGGTTCAATGGAGAGTACTGACGATTTAAGCTTCTTGGCTCTGATACCAAGTTCAAAACAGAGTTCAAGAGAAAAATAATTATGTTTTATTACAATGAATTGTACAAGTACATATACATCAATGGATCAATTTCCAGATCCTATAATCGAGCTGTCGATCCTACAGTCATGTTGCATATCCTATAATCAAGCTGCAGATCCTAAAAAGGATAGGAAACAACCATCTACA
This sequence comes from Pseudotsuga menziesii, assembly GCA_001517045.1. Taxonomy (NCBI): domain Eukaryota; kingdom Viridiplantae; phylum Streptophyta; class Pinopsida; order Pinales; family Pinaceae; genus Pseudotsuga; species Pseudotsuga menziesii. Next base: position 398,662 of record LPNX010418344.1, read on the forward strand.
GGATAGGAAAGAATCATAGAGATAATAAGAAAGAATGGGTAAGAATAGGAAAGAATCAGTCCATATCGCAACAGATAGGATGTTAAAGTAATCTAGTTTCTGGTCTGAAAAGCAATTATATATATGTATTATTCATTTTATATATTTTATTATGAATTTACAAGATATAGTTTTTATGTGAACAAAAAAATTATATATATATATATATATATATATATATATATATATATATATTAACAATTAAGTGTCTTAAAATTAATTATGAAAATCCATAATTCATAATATTTATAATTACTAGTTTTTATGAATATATATTATAATTATGTTAATTACACATATTAATTACACTTATAGAAATTGCATAAACGATGAGACAATGAGAAAAGTGTCATATCCAAGTTGATTTTATGATATTCATTTAAAATTCAAAACAAAAAGTTACAGAAAAAATATCAAAAAAATGGGTTGCTATATGGGTAATTGGTAGGGAATGCATGAATAACTAGTAGTTGATGCATAAATAGTGAGTGCTTCATGCAACTACGTAACTTGTTTGTGGCACTTACATGTAATCACTAACCACAAATTAAATTGTTACCCATATTGATATTTATGTGTATAAACATTTAGATATTAATTCAGATTTTGGACTTGCTTGAGTGGATCAACAAGATTAACCCAAGTGTAACAAGTGTACAATAGGGATTCATTTCATGGTTGTTGTAACTTGTTATGCTTAAATGCATCTTCATTAAGATTTAAATAAACTTTAGTTAAAGGGTGGTTAAAGAAAACAACTAACTATCTTCACAAAACTAAGTGGTTTGTTCTGCCTATATGTGCCTATGAGCATTCACGCGCCACTTTACTTGTAGTTATGCTAGTTTTAGATATTATATGAGATTTTGGACTTCATGGTTGTAATGCCCCATATTAATTTATGATTAATAGTAAGTGCTTTTAATTTAATTGAAAAATTATATATATAATAATTATTAAGGTTAATATTTTTTTTTAATTATTATTTAAGTTATTAATAAATAATAAACATAATTTACAAAACCATTAAGTTACCGCTCAATATAATCTTGAGCAATCCACATAAGTAAAAATGCTAGGACATGTGTAACAAATACCGTTCAAAGAAACTAACACCTGTCAATCGAAAATTTAATAAGAATAACTTGAAATTAATAAAAAGGGGCGGTGGAAGAAAGGGCGGTGGAAGAAAAGGCGGTGGAGGAAGGTGGTATAAGAAAAATTTTGACGAATAACAAAGGGGGAAAAATTTGGACGAAGAACGGGGAGTGAAGAAATTCTTATGAAAGAACAGAGAGGAAAGG
>LPNX010418347.1:1162-11245 GCA_001517045.1 Pseudotsuga menziesii
CCTTAAGTTAATAAGAGCCTGCCTTGAACTGGCACAAGAGAAAGAGCATGCACCCAAAGTCGTTCTGTGTAATGGGGCCAAACAATAGACCCATACCTTAGATCCATGAAGTGTTCAACGTAGAAGGCCATCTTCTTACGTAACACACCATGAGGGTTGGTCTAGGTGACTTGCACAAACTGTAGATATTATCTCGGATGATCTTGTTCATCTCCTACTTGGTCAGTAAGAGGTGGCTAGGTGCATTGAGGGAGTATTCCATTATTTTGATAAGTTTACTTCCATTATTTTTCATTTTTAGTTAAGGCCTAAGACATCAAGCACACAGATCCAAGTCTTGTAAAACTCCTTTTTCTTTTTTCAATCATGATTAGGAAAGGAAATGGTACAAATAAAATTGTGAATGTTTCTTGAAATTCTCATAAAAATGGGGGAGTTGGGATATTTGGAGTGACTAACTCCTTGAAAACTTTGAATCTCAATCTATTAGTCAATGAATTAATTGATGAAAGGATCTCATCGGTTCACACTAAAATAATATGATCATGTGGAAAGTAGAAATTCTAACATATAGGGTTAAATATCTCAAACAAGTGACTAATTTTCAACTACATGCTTGTAGGATGCTAGAAGAGAATTTGCAACATGTATAAAACTAATAAATGTAAATACAAAACATGGATACACATGTAATATTTGCATTCATTAATGAACTCTTCAAGTGGGGCCTTACTTGAAGAGGGTTGATGAATCCCTGTGATAACCTTGTAATTCAACTATGCATAAATTAATTGCTTTCGTTAATAAAAAGGCTCTATAACCACAATCAAACTCTACGACTCACAAACTCTATCATAGATAAGATGAATATAACCAAAACCGAGCCATAGAGAAATGCATTTTTTTTAGAGATAAGTGTATTGGTTTATATTAAGAAGATTATGGATGAACCAAATTGTTGAATATACAAAGAGTCCAAAATTTTCTAAAAAAATGTATTGAGTTGACCCATCACATAGAGTTCTTCATAAGAGTACAAAATAAAACCAAAATCTAAAGATAAACTCTATACTCTCTTACATACTGGCCAAGCAAGAAAATACAAGTAAAAACTATAAATAGAGACTAATTTGGACCAAATTTATGCCCACCATGGGCTTTCTCCATAGACACATCATCTCATTCCAAGCCACGTTCTCCATGCACCTATTGTTGTTCTATAAATGCCACAACAATTTATTGTATTGTTTCTTCCTCAACATCCCTTTCCTTGACTAAGTCAATGGAAACGATGGGATGGTTGGCAAGAGATTGGGAACCTTGTGCAAACCCAAAATTATGTTATAGTGCATTTTACTAGAATCACTAACAAGCTTATCAGATATCAAACCTTATTCTTTCAACTTAGATTCCATTGCCTCCTATTTGATCTCTTGGTTTTCCACATGAATATTGAGATACTATATGGCTTGTCTTGTTACCTCAGACTGCCCTAGCATTCTTCTAAGAATATTTTAGACCTTTGTATTCCCACCTCCTCTAGTACATCTGGAAGCCATACTAAAGAACCGAGGTGGGGCACTTGTAAACAACCCATAGTCATCAACAAGTTCCACTAAATACAATAATTTGAGGGGTTGCATGAGAAACTTAAAAAATGAGGCCGAGGTGGCTTCAAAGGTAAAAGGTTTTCACCCCAACTATATATTTCCATAAAATCAAACAAGACCAAATCCATTGACGATGCAGATGCCCAAACTAGAAAAAACTTGAAATTCAAGAGAACATACTACCCAATGTAGAGGAGCATACCTTGTTCATAGACTAATACAAAATTTCCCAATGAATATGCAACCAGGGTGGACTTGCAAAAATCGGGGAGCTCATTGAAGCTCGAACTGAACAAACAGTAAGACCAAGTATTTCAAACATCCTACTAAGAATTTTTTGTATCCCACCTTTGCAAGGCTAGACTAAGTAAATGCGTCATATAAAATAGCATGAATTTATTCTCACATGTATGAAAGAACATGAGGCATGTGGGAATGTTAATACTCCATGGTGTGCTATGTAATGTCAGATTAGACTTGCAACACTTACATGCATCAATCTATGCTAAGTGTTGGCCATTCCTCCGATATTTCCTTGTTTTAAGGTGTTAGGACTACTTGAGACATTAATGAGAATTGTTATAAATACACTAGGGGTGGCAATACCTCTCTAGGGGGTTTCCATTTTTAACTAGGGGCCTCTAACCCAAATAAATCACATCATTCACAATTTGATCAGCCAAACCATTGTTGGATCTTTGAACATGAAAAACCTTGGCATTTTCCAAAGTGCCAAGGTTCACAAAGAGTCTTTGAGATTATAGAGAGGAGGAGACCGTGTGAGGCACTACGCTCTGCACGGTACTTTGATTGCCCAATGGCCGTGGCACTTTGTAGGGCTGAATGCATAAAAGAATCGCTACAGTTTGGAAACGAAATTATCTTTCAAACCCTAGCCCATACATGTAACGTCCGGCATCTTCTTCCATCTTTGAACCTTTGTTCAGGCTCAGAATTTAACTATAATGTCGCTGAAGAGCTATGCCGATGCTTATGCAAAGAGCCGTAAGGCAGGCGGTTCTCCGGCGAGGGCAGGGAGCGGCAGTGGGAGCAGCATGTGGCAGAAAGAAATCAGTGGAAGGGCAAAGAATAGCAGTCCCGGTGTTTTGGCTGGCAGCGAGGTTAAATTCTGGTTACTGGCGCCGAATGAGCTAGGGTCCGTCATATTTGGATGCACAAATGGCACTATGAACGAGTGCCTGTCTAAGAACCTTTTCGGATTTCCCAGCCGCCATATGGTCTATGTGCAAAACATTCAAAAGGGGATGCTCCTATTTCTGTTCAACTATACAGACCGGAAGTTACATGGTATTTTTGAAGCAATTAGTGATGGTAAGAAGAATATAGATACAAGTGCATGGGCTTCACATGGGCAAACAATGTATCTAGCACGGGTTTCTGCCTGCATCAATGAGCAATGTGAGCCACTTCGAGAAAATAATTTTAAACATGTCATAAAAAATAATTATTATGGTCAAAGCAACCACTTCAAATTCGAGCTTGATCACCAACAGACGTATAACTTGATTATGCTGTTTCGGGGGCAGTTACACCCACCTCATAAAGACAAGTTCCCTGTTCCTGGATTTTTGAATCCTTTGTCACCCAGTAGGTCCTCTGTGGGTCTCGAACAAGGTGAAATCTTGCAAATAGATAGGCAGATGCAATCTCCTGACAATGACCAGAGATTCCATGATGAGAATGGTGGAAGACGATTGTTGTTTGATGAATCAGAACAAGAGGTGGAATTTTATTTGCCCAATGAAATTGATAACACTGGAACAGAAAGCTACGGAGAAAGCTACGGGGAAGATCTCTACATTTCAGACTTAGAGCTTCACTTTCCTGCAGGAAGTGCCTCAAGTAGGCCAAGCAACAGTGTCTAGCTCAAGAGTAATTTACCTTGCCTTCACAATTCTTTTATTGAAAATAGTTAATTTCTCTGGGCCATATTTTATTATCAGTATATTGTTTGTAATATGTACAGATCTTTGTATTCTACTTTGTTTATGTAGATTGTTGTTAGGCATTAATGTTCAAAAATTCTTTAATGAAATGAAATTGGATCTGAGTTGTAATAAAAATAATAAATGTCTACCATACAACTAGGCTATCTTTTCAAATTCTAGTGATGAGCATTGGATGTTATTTCAAGTGAAGTTTCTATTGACAATCAGGTTATGTATTACAGATTTCCCCAAAAACCTTCATTCCAGCACTATTTGGACATGCAACTGAGGATGTATTCATCCAGCCACATCATTCTGACATCATTTTCAAATTATACGCGGTATTTCAATATCATTTTTTATCAAACTAATTGTCTTATGTCTTTAAAGAAAGATTAATATGCATTTAACAAAGAATTTTTCTTATATAGCTAATGATGGATGTTCCATATAGGGGGATAAGAATATTATAAAGTTTGAGGGTGATCATAACTCTGCACGTCCCCAGTTCTACTACGACTCAGTTTCTATTTTCTTCTACAATGTCCTGCATCCTCCACAATTGTTAGCTGTGGGCACTACTGCAGCTGATAAATATTTCGATCTTGGAGCTTTACAGATGGGCCATGATTTGGATGAGGTAATTTGTTCAAGTTTTCCATTCTTTCATTCTTCCCTTCCACTCATTCCCAATGGAAGAGGAAAAAGAGCTGGAGAGAGCTGGAGACAGCAAATATGGGTTTCATTTAGAAGAGAATCATAAATTTATTATTTTCATCTAAACTTAAAATGGGTGATAGGAATTTTTATGACAACAATAATAACTGAAGGGGTCAGTATTGTGTATCTGAAACTTCTGCCCTTTATAATATTTATTACAGGAAATATGTCGTGTATGGAAACAGAGAAGAAACTACACTATGTAGTCTGTGCACTCACTTATCTTCTGGATCAACTGAAACCCATCTTGCAAGGGATATTGGATGCCATCAATGCAACGAAGAATAGTGCCTCTATGAACCATACCGCTGCAAGGGCTGACCAAAGCTTCACTCCTTATCCCTCGATAACAGTTCCGACATTGCAATGCTCAATTTGAACATGACCCCCTAGGGGATGAGCTTAACCAACTCCATAACTGATTGTCTATTGGTGGGGGGGGGGAGCAGACCATACTCTTTCCAGCAACATGCAACTATATCCCACAAATCTGCCCAAAAGAAATGCCGTTCTCACCCAAGCAGTCAGACTGGAAGTGTGGCAAGTCTGCAATATGAGTAACCCATGACCTCTAGCTCTAATTGGGTGGCGGAGTCCTTGGTGTAGTTTTGACATGGTGGATGACATCATAGCAGGTCTGGGAGTTGTCTATTTATGTGGTCCTCTATCTTTTTTAATAGAGGTTGTTTAGTAGCCATGGCCTTGAATAATTGCTTGGAATGCTTGTCACTAACTTTGAGCCAATGCAGTCAAGATCAAATATGGGCACCTTTTACTTTGAGAGCCTCTGCAATTTGTATTGCCTGTCTAATCTTTGGAGCTATGGCCCGTAACTTCTCATTGAATGGATGTACTTCTGTCTTTCACCAAAGCCATTTATTTGGTCTTTGCGTTTCCTGTGTGCTTGCTAGTAGCAGTGTCTTGTTTGCCATATCCTAGAAGAAGGGGATGCTGTTTTGGCAATAGCATCATTCCACCATTTATTCTAGATCGAATCAGTTTTGGCCTTGGGTACTCAATTTCAAATCAAGTTGATGTTGTTGAGTTATGTTGGGCATTTTAGATGAGAGACATTAAGCTTGTATGCTGTTTTGATAGGAGCTGGTAAGTTTGCTCCTACAGAATTGCAAAGACAATTGGTTGGTGATCAGACAAGACATCTAGAAAGGTTAATTCTTATGAGCCTGGCTACATCTGAATCCTGATGAAGAACCCATCACATAGTATGACAACCAAGACAACCAAACTTTTGTAGGTATATTCTAAAGAAGATCAATCTTATGGTCTGAATTCAGATGTAGATTTTTTATTCATTCGAAGTCTTTGAAGGACCATATTAACGAAGAGGTTGTTTCATGGTTCATTGAAGTGCATATTGTGTTATGTTGGAATGTGTGATTGGGGGTGGGAATTGCGTCCCTTGTGTTCCCCATAGCTTGGGGTACTTTAGAGCACCAGGGAGTGCCCCCAAAACAATATGGAGACATTGCCAAGGGCTAATGGCATTTAGGAGACTGCCAATTCAGTTGAAAGACATACCTTGCATCCAAGGAGGCCCAACTATCCCCTATATCATGTAACATTTTCATTTTTTTCTTTTATATTAAAAATTGACAAAGTGCAACCAACAATGCCCTCTAAATACCTCGACCTGTAGGTGTTTAAGATATAGTTAAGCAGCTCTCGGCCATCAGAAATGCAAAATTTTAGAGGATAATAGGAATTTATGATGGAGCATATATCAACTAATGTAGAAGATTTTAGGATGAAAAACAGTTGGTCATCAATTCATAATAGATGCTTTCTTCAAGATTCTTTCCGAAAACATTATACCCTAGGTCCTCTTCATTTTTAAAATTCAGAGTGAGAGAAGCCTAACTGTTGCCCAGGATTGAGGGGGAAAAGTGCAGTAGACCTTTGGGAAGTAATGAAAAGGTTATGTACTGCACCTTTGGGAAGCAATGGAAAAGTTATGTCCAGAGGTGCAAGGGATTCTAGTTAGCAAAGAGAAGTAATATATGTTTTTATTTAACTCCAGGCCAATTTTAAGGGCCATCATTGATGAAGAGGTTGTTTCATGGTTCATTGAATTGCATTTTGTGTTATGTGGGAATGTGTCCTTCGGGGTGGGAATTCCGTCCCTTGTGTTACCCATATCTTGGTGTACTCAAGGGCATTAGGGAGTGTCCCTGAAACAAGATGGGGGCATCCCCAAAGCCTAGTGGCATTTAGGAGATTGTGGCAGTACATTTGAAAGACATCCCTTACATCCAAGGATGCCCAACTATCCCTTATATCATGTAACATTTTCATTTTTTCTTTTTTATTAAAAATGGACAAAGTGCAGCCAACAATGCCTTCTAAATACCTCAGCCTTTAGGTTTTTAATATATAATTAAGTGTCTCCAGGCCATCAAAAATGAAAAATTTTAGAGGATATTAGGAATTTAGGATAGAGCATATGTCAGCTAATATAGAAGATATTAAGATTAAAAACAATTTGCTCATCAATTCAGAATAATTGCTTTCTTCAAGATTTTTTCCTAAAACGTTATCAAATCTTTAAAAAATTTTGAGAAAAGAGAAACAAAACTCTAGAGAGACAATGATTGATCTTTGAAAATCATATGACACCCTAGATCCTCTTCATTTTCAAAATCAGAGTTAGAGAAGCCTAACTGTTGCCCAGGATTGAGGGGGGAAATGCAGTAGACCTTTGCGAAGCAACGAAAGGTTATGTCCAGAGGTGCAAGGGATTCTAGTTAGTAGATAGATCATAGAAGTAATATTTGTTTTTATTTATCTCTAGGTCAATTTTAAGCTCTGATCACTTCTTTTTTAATCCACCCTGGCTTAGTGGTTTATGGACAAAGGCTACCCAATTATTTTGTATACTTTGTATTGAGTCTCAGTCTCAAGGCCAGATTTGATCCAAAGAGGTACAATGGTATTTTCTTACAAGGACAAATGTGAACAATTTTGGTGTAGAGGAAAAACTATTATTTTCATTGGCCAGACATAATGCAGGGGCTTCATTAACGCCTTGGGATTCCCTGTTTTGTCCGGGGTGTGAGGCAGGGGCTTGGGATTCTTTGCCTCTGCCCCTGCTTCTTCAACCTGCCCTTTTGACTCCCATGCATGTTTTATGTTCTTCAGAAAATGTCTGAGGACCTTCCACTGTGAAACTCTTGGTGGTTTATAGCCTGGGGCCATCAGTACCCAATTTCAAGCACGGTTTTAGTTGTGAGCCAATCTTTGTTCAACCTTCATTTTCTTGGCATTAAGGTAATGGGTAGGTTCATGATGCCTCTTCAAAAGTTTGTTTGTAATATGCTGCACTCTGAATCAGACATCAATGGTGGTTTATAGCTTGTGGCCATAAATCTCTTTTGCTACACCAACCTTATTAATGGGCTTTGCAGTAAAGGCAGGATGGAAGAAGCAAGTAAACTTGTAGAAGAACTGCTTGAGAGGGATTTACTTCTTGGCATAAATACTGACAGTAGATTATACTCTGAATATTTTAGAAGATTGAATTATTTTTTTTTAAGCGTTGGGCCAGAGCTTGATATATCGTCTGTATAATTCTATCAAAAGCAGAGACAATTTTAAGAACTGCTGCAAATATAGTCTTAGCTCTGTGTAATATAACTTCCCAAACTATCGGTAAACATGTCTGAAAAGACAACCATAAGAAAACAAGGTACAGCCAGCATTTTTCAAGTTACTAGACTAAAACAGAAGGTACAGACTACCCTAGTTTGATATTGCCTCCAAATCTCCTTCAGATAGCTTATGTGCCAAGACCCACATCATGTATTCTTGAGCACCATTTTAAGATGTTAAAATTATAGAATATGGCATTCATAGATCGCCTTCTTACTAGAATTACCATAGAAAGCATGTTATGACAGAAAACACATGGTTCAAAACTTTAATATTCCATTCAGTAAAAATCAGAATTTGCATATACACAATAGCAAAAATCACATAACAGCAAACTGAGATAACATGAGATAACTTTATTGATGTCCATGAATGACAGAGAATAGTCCAATTGGACTAGAAAAGGTAAACATTGGAGAGTGAGATTGTCAAGATTATTCCTAGATACTAAACGATGAAAAGATACAAAATTCAAGAACAAAAACAATAGACGCTGAAAAAGGGTGAACTAGAAAGGTAAGCCCTGGAACAAGAGAAGACACTACCAAATATCAGAAATACAAGTAAAAGGTAAACCCTGGAAAGAGAGGAGACACTACTAAATGTCAGAGAGAGAAGAATACAAAAAAAATAGACAATAGGCATCATTGTCATCATCAATCACTGTAAAGGAGCTCATCCAAAACATGAAAATGTCTCTCAGTAACCACCTAAACTGATAGGCCCCATCAGGGAAAGACTACAATGAGAATGGGAGCAGTCCATCAAAACTACCCTGAAATCCAAGGCTGATTCATTTTCTCAAGTCTTCAGGTGGTTACATGAAAGGTGGTTACTGAGTCTATGAACAGGGATCGAGTCATCTTACAGCTGGGCAAGATATCATCATAGAGAATTGTTATTGGCAGCGTTTCTCTTTACCAACCAGGGCACATCAGCACATACTTCTATATTCACATCAGCTGCCCTTAATGGTGGTTTATAGCCTGTGGCCATCAGTACCCAATTTCAGGCACGGTTTAGTTGTGAGCCAATCTTAGTTCAACCTTCATTTTCTTGGCATTAAGGTAATGGGTAGGTTCATGATGCCTCTTCAAAAGTTTGTTTGTAATATGTTGCACTCTGAATCAGACATCAAATTTTTTGTTTAACAACAGTTCTTTAGTGTCTTTCCTCAAGTTTGTTTTTGAAGTTGGACATGGTTTCTGTAGAGCTGTTAATTGGATTGATTTGATTGATACTTGACTAGCACCTACTGTCTGGATCAAAATGCTGTAGACTGGGATTCTAGATTAAAATCACATTGTACCTAAGAATACAAGTGAATGCAAACACCAAAAAATGTAGTGTCAACAGAGATATAGTGAATAAAATATGTTGTGACAAATGCAACCTATATTAAGTTACGGGTCATGGAATTTTGAAATAGTCTGCCAAAATATTTGGCATCCTGCTTCCTCATAATAAACCAGACTTTACAAGTGAATTTGGATATTTAAGATATCACAATAAAAAAGAGTAATGAATGTCAGAAATTCTTTGATGTGGCATTGTTCCAAGAGAATTCTAGTCAGAAATCCAGTGAAATGGTCTCTTGGAAATTTTTGAGCAAAATAATGAAAACATGGAAATCAAGGTGTTTGACCTATTGAGATCATGTTGATGAACTATGTATGTTGAATGTTTATAGTATATACCTCCTAGCATATTTAGGTGCTGTGGTAGCTCTATGGGAATTGTCCAGATGAAAGTTAGGAAACTGGTACAAAAAACATTATGGGTCCATATGACTTGTCACTTCTGTAAAAGCCCAATTAAATTGTGACAAATTTTCTGTAAAAGCCAAAAATTCCAAAGTACAACAATGCATATGAGTGTGCTTTTTTGAAAGCATCTTCTGGGTTTATCCCTATCTTGTTCATTTCCCAACAGAATGAAATCCTAACTAGGTTCTACCCTTGTAAATTTCAGTTTCCAATGTTGATGACATTTTGGATTATTGTAATTGTGTGTTTTTATTCTGGTTTACTATTAATTAATTCTAAGAATAGGTCCTATATTTTGGTTGTTTAGTGGACTTGTATCTTCTCCAATTGTATTGATTTGTTCCATCAAACAGATATACAAAAATGTGAATT
>LPNX010418357.1:0-57204 GCA_001517045.1 Pseudotsuga menziesii
AATTTAGAGAGTCAGTCCGCTTTTTGTTGTATGCGATTTGGATGCCTATGAGCCATAAGACGAGAGGTAAGAACCTGCGCATCACATTGTGACTGCTCCTGGCATATTTATGACCCTACATTTAGTTAGGCACTTCCATTTCATATCTTAAGTCAAAACACAAAAACTCGGTGGACCGGGCCGTAACCGGTAAAGCCTTTGTTTTGTTACTTGACCTACGGTAGCCGAACCGCAAACCGGACGGATTCCCTATACCAAATAGTCAACGGGCTAGTTGGGAACGTTGATTGGGGAGAATCCCTTACTGTTGCCACCTACAATTTTCCAGGCCTCAATAGTTTTGGCACTAGAAGGAGGGCCGCCAGTGCATGGCTGGTCGAGGAAACCCATTTTCCCGAGAATTTCCCACGAGTGACAGTTCTGAAAGAAGTAGGTACCATAATCCAATCCCGGAAGAAAACAGAGAAAATCTATATGCTATTGGTAACGAAGTAGTTAACGACCTAAGAAGACACACCCAGGCATACGTAAAGAAGCTTGGAGGGTTGCCAATTATCCCTGACTTACCTAGAAGAGAATACAAGAAGAAAGACCATCCTGTAGCAGAAGATTCATTGTTGGTTGGAGACTGGGAAGAACTTGTAGAGACTTCTTTGCAAGAAGTTGAGCTACCTTTGAATCAAGAGGGCCCAGAAACCCCTTACATTTCTCCTGTTCACACCCCTGTTGGTTCACCCCCTCACTCTCCACCTCGACTTATGGCTGGCGTAAATGCAAACCAACCCCCCAACCCACCAAATCCACCACCTGCATGGAGAGCCAGATCACCTCTAAACCTGACTCCTCCTTTGCATGACCTACCTCAGGCCTTTGAAAAGTTGTTGCCTAAGTTTGATACAAATGAGAAGATATTAGTGGATGATCATTTGCAGAGTTTTTACTTCGCAATAGAAGGATTGAGAGCTGGGGAACATGAAGATGTAGTGTGTAGACTTTTCCCGCATACCCTCAAAGGAGCTGCTGCATCATGGTACTTTGGGTTGCCCTCTAATTCTATCCCATATTGGGATACTTTCGAGAGAATGTTCAAAAGACTCACGCAGCCCTTATGAAAGGACTATGTGCATTGAAGAAAGAGAAAAAGGAAAAAGTGCACAGTTTCACACAAAGGTTTGCAGCATATCTTAATAACTTTTCTGAAATAGATAAGCCTTCAGACAAAGTACTGATTGAGTATTATAATTCAGCTTTGGGTCCTGATTTGGCCATGTTTGCGAAAGGTAGGGCCAAGCCTACTCTGACAGAAACATATGAAGAAGCAGAAGTGGTGGAGGCTGAAAGAGAGAGTATTGAGGATTACCCTGAACAATCAGGAGAGAGAAGGAAAACTTTATTGTTCACTAAGCCTAAAGAGGAGAAAGCACCAGATTATGAAAGTATGGCCAAAATGATGCAAAAGCTGTCTAATAAGATCATAGACTTGGAGAAAGAAAAGGAAACACAGAAGTTCTACAGACCTTATTATAAGAAAAGGGAGGAAAACAGTCAGTCTCAACCTCCTCTTCATAATACTGCATCTATGAATCTGACAGAGATAGGGATGGAAAATTTCTGCACCTTTCACCAGCAGCCTCACTCTGAAAAGAATTGTCCGCAATGGATAAATTCAATGAAACTAGTCATGAATCAAATGTTGGATTCAAGATTAACAGAGGAAGGTGATGAAGAAAGAAAAGAGAATTCTGCTGCTACTACTACTAAAGAGCAGGAAGAGGAAACCATGGTTGTATGGAATTCTGTTGCTTTATTCGATGCTGAAGAGGAAAGCAGTCAAGGAAACAAGGAAGTTGTGGATGCCAACGTAACAACAAGAAGTCAAGGAACGGTTAAAGATGATAGTTTGATGCTCCCAAAGATCAGGAGGCTGTAGAGAAACGTTAAGAAGAAATTCCAACATAAACCCGTGGCTGATATAATTCCTGAATTTACTATTACTAGCCAAGATCCTGAGCAGAACAGAACACCGCCCAAGCCAAACGAAGAAAAGGGGAATGCTGATAAATATAACTCTACTGAACAGCAGATGAATTATGACATTGTGGAATATTTAAAGAAGATAAAAGAAAACGTCCCGCTATTTGAAATGTGCAAAGTACCTCAACAGAAAGAAATATTATTAAGAGCACTTGAGGAATCGGATGAGAAGCCGCCTACTGACAATCAACCTCAAGGCGAAGAAGAAATTGGAGAAACCAGCATTGGAGGTGAGTCTAAATGTAAACATCCACCTTTCCTACTAACATTTGAAATTTTTAATCATAACGTGCACAATTGTCTGGTAGACTCGGGGGCATCAATAAATGTCATGCCCATATCAGTATGTAAAAAAATAAATGGGCAACCTAAGTCAACCACGTGGAGGGTGGTTCAATTGGATAGGACAGACGTTAAGGTAATTGGTCAGATGGAAGACGTCCTAATCCGTCTGGCATCCTATGACAAAGTATGCCAAGTCATTAATATTGTGGTGGCTGACATACCAGACGCTTACGGTCTGGTCCTAAGCAGAGATTGGTCAGCTAAATTAAATGGATATTTCGCCTCAGATTGGTCACATCTGTGGCTGCCGTACAAGGGGAGTCCAAACCAGATTAAAATTTTAAGAGAGCCTCACATGAAGTATAATGTTACTCAACTGAATGAGAAAAATGTATCAGTCGATTCTGTGTTGGGCAACTATTTTCTCGAATTGGAACTAGGGAATTATCAAGCGGAAGAGGCAAGCGACACATCTAACACCCAGCTTGATCTCCTTCGATTTTCTCAGGCTGATGAGATTGATTGTAAAATAGTAGACTTAGCGGTAGGAATAGATTTACCTTCAGTAGTTAGTGATTTATGGACTTTATTTTTTGATGGCTCAAAGACATTAGAAGGGTCAGGGGCTGGTTGTGTCCTTATTGATCCACAAAAGAATAAACATTTCCTGTCATGTAGATTAGAGTTTGAATGTACTAGCAATACAGCTGAATATGAAGCACTGGTGCAGGGACTCAAGAAAGCGATTGAATTGAAGGTAAGTAATTTGAAAGTTTTGGGGGATTCTGAAATTATTATGAAACAAATCTGGAATCAAATCCACTGTATCTCTCCTCACTTGAAAGCTTACCAGAATGAGGTATGGGAACTGCTTAAATGTTTTAATGCATTTAACATTATTTCAATTCCAACAATAAAAAATGCAATTGCTAATCTATTTGTCACATCGGCCGCTAGACTCGTACATACTAATAATCGTTTTTCGGTTGAACTTCTTTTCAAGCCCTCTGTACCGGATATGATCACCAACCTGCGAGTATTCGATAATGATCAACAAATAATAGAATGCTTGACGAATGAAGAGGTGTTTAAAGGGGCAATCATAGATGATGAGGAACATCAAGCTGAGATGAAATATGACAATTTCATTCCTAAAGGGGTCAGGACGCTAGAAAAGATGTTCTATCTAAATGAAAAGTTTAGGAGACCAGCCAATGTAAAGACTCACAGCTCGACTCTGCATTTTGAGCTGATAAACTTGGGAGATGAAGTGAATCCTAAGTTCGTAAATCTCGGCAAAGGCTGCTCACCAACTGAAAGAGACAAGTTCTTCAGTTTGTTTAAACAATACAAGGATGTATTCGCTTGGATGTAAGAAGATCTGAAAACATATGATACCAGCATTATAAAACATGTCATCCCCATCAAGGCCGAGGTCAAGCCATATCAGCAGCCCTTGAGGAAAATGCACCCAAAGATGGAACCGCTGATCCAGAGTGAGGTAAAGAAATTACTAGATGCTAGAATCATCTTTAAAGTTAGACACTTTGAGTGGGTATCGAACTTGGTACCAGTCAGAAAAAAGTCAGGAGAAATCAGACTGTGCGTGGACTTCAGAAACCTAAACCGCGCCTCAGATAAAGACAATTATCCGGTGCCTCCCATGGAGAAATTGCTAGAGATGGTCTCTGGTTCTGAGTTGTTTTCATTATTAGACGGTTTCTCTGGCTACAATCAAGTGCTAGTAGCCGAGGAAGACAGATTAAAGACAACATTCAGGACTAAATGGGGAACCTTCGCCTACCGAAGAATGCCCTTTGGACTGATTAATGCCGGAGCAACATTTCAGAGAGCTATGGACATAGATTTCCATGGACTAATTGGACAAAGTGCTGTGGTGTACCTTGATGACATTACAATATTCTTGAAGAAAAGAGAAGAGCACGCTTTTCACCTAAAGCAGATTTTCGAACGTTGCCGGAAATATGGCATCTCTCTCAATCCTAAGAAGTGCGTATTCGTAGTCACAGAGGGAAAATTGCTGGGACACATAGTCTCAAAGAGAGGTATATCTATAGACCCAGAAATAATTAAGGCCATTGAACAAATCCCTATGCCACATAATAAAAAGTGAATGCAATCGTTTATGGGAACCATAAATTTTGTAAGAAGGTTTGTGCCTGATTTCACTCAGACTGTCAAACCACTACAGCAGATGGTCAAACAAAATGCACAATTTAAGTGGACTGATATTGAGAAAGACGCTTTCGGCAAAATTAAAAATGTTGTTGCACATGCGCCCTCCCTGAAAAGTCTAGACTTTGATAAAGACTTTGTTATGTATACATTTGCATCCGATGATTCGTTGGCAGCTGTGCTTACGCAAAAGGAAGATGGGGGTGATGAATTCCCAATCTCTTTTATGAGCACTGGACTACAAGGGGATGAATTAAATTACCCGGCCATTGATAAGCAAGCTTACGCAGTGTTTAAGGCAGTGAAGCAATTCAGGCCTTATATACTAAAAAATCGAACCAAGGTAATAGTCCCTTACCCAGCTATAAGATCCCTTCTCATTCAGAAAGAGTTAGGAGAAAGAAGAGGCAACTGGGTAACAGCTCTTCAAGAATACGACCTTGAATTCAAGCCAGCCTCTATGGTTAAAGTTCAAGGGTTATGAAAATTAATGACTGAAAGCAGGAACAACGAAGAACGAGCATGGGAAGATGAAGCTGAATTGCATGTAATGGATGTAAGTCCTTTGTTTACAGCTCCTGAGTCTTGGTATAGAGACCTTGTGCATTACTTGCAGTCAGGGCTGTTGCCAAAGCATTGGAATTCCAAACAAAGAATAGCTCTACGCCTTAAATCGGCCTCCTATCAACTTGTTGAAGGAGTATTATTCAGAAATAATTATGATGGGGTTCTTCTCAGATGTTTAGAAAAGGAAGACACAAAGAAAGTAATGGCAGAATTACATGACGGTCCGGCTGGGGGACATTATTCAGGCGACACCACAGCCCACAAAATCCTTAGAGCCAGTTACTATTGGCCCACCCTCTTCAAGGATGCACATGCACATGTCAGGAAATGTGATATTTGCCAAAGGTGTGGTGGAAGACAGCCTAAGGCTGCTGCGCCCCTAAATCCTATGATGATCTCGGAACCATTTGAGCAATGGGGGCTGGACATTATTGGAGAAATAAAACCAAACTCTTCCCTACTGCACAAGTACATTCTTACTATGACCGATTATTTCACTCGCTGGGTCGAAGCCATCCCACTGCGCAAGATAAATGAAGACGAAGTCATTAGCTTCTTACAAGATCATATCATGACCAGGTTTGGAGTTCCAATTTCGTTAGTTTTTGATAATGCTAAATACTTTTCATCAATTAAATTGACTGCATTTGCTCATGATAAAGGGATAAAATTACATTATTCTGCTAACTACTATCCGCAAGGGAATGGCCTGGCTGAGTCCTCGAACAAGAACCTCATTAGAATTCTGAAGAAGACTGTAATCGAAAACCAGAGAAGTTGGCACTCAGCCTTACCCAACGCCCTGTGGGCTGACAGAGTCACCCCCAAGTCTGCAATAGGAGTGTCACCCTATACCCTTGTGTATGGTAAGGAAGCCATCCTGCCCCCTAATATCATGCTACCGTCCTCTATTTTAGCTCAGGAGTCTAGTGGGTTGGAGAGTGAAGTCTTAAAAGTAAGAATATATAATCTCCTAAAAGCAGAGGAGGCCAGATCCAAGGCCAGAGAACGTTTCAAACAGCAGCAAGAGGTAGTAAAAAGATGGTTTGACAAACATAAAGCTGGAAAAAAGGACTTGGAAGTGGGAGACCTAGTTCTCAAGTGGGATCACCCCCATGATGAGAAGGGAAAGCATACTAAGTTCCAGCGGTTGTGGGTAGGCCCGTTTCAAATCACAGCAAAACTTGGCCCTGTTACTTATAAGCTGCGAGATTTACAATGATGGGAGGAGAACTTGCCAGTTAATGGTTTGGTTCTCAAGCCTTACTTTTCTTGAAGTTGTCTTTGAGTTTTCTGTCTTGTATATAAATAAGATGTTTGGTTGTTTTTGAGTCATGTTTTCATTTTGTTTGAATTTAAGTCTATTGGTTTCAATGAAGGGAGTTAACTCATGGTTATTTGAGAAACACCAAAATTTCTGGGAATGGTAGACATGTTTGAGTAGTCAGACTGTGTGTTGCTGTTTGAGTTTCTTCCAGTCTAGCAGTTTTCTTGAAATATCTATGTGCATTGAAGTCCTGCTTAACCCCTGTGAAATAAACCAGATTCGAGGGGTCTGGAGTACTGTTTTGGGGCTCCATTCACGTCACATTTAAAATGTTCTAAGGAGCAACAGCAAAGGGCCCATGGAAAGAAGCAAGGTGAACAGTGTATTAAATATAAATGATCCCATGCCAAGAAGCGAATGCCAAAAGGCAAATAAAGAGTCAAAACTTATATAAAAGCATCATAAATCAAAGCGGATGTTGAATCATAAGTACTAAATTTCCAAAAGATCCTCTCCATCCATGAGCTGAAACTTGCTGAAACTTGAAGTACACCACTCACACAAAAGGACACTATGGGATAGAGGATCCTGAATTAAAATTCAGTAAGAAAGGCATACGGGAGGACTCAGATGAAAGGGACAAAAGTCCAAAAGAACCAAAGTGTTAAAATGGCATGGGAACGAGGAACAAACGGATACTGTTGTCCACTATCTGCTACAATCCTGTGGTGTCCACGCTGTTGGTTACCTGAAGACAGAGGTAATAATGAAACTCATTCTCTGGCCTCAACAGAGTTATCTGGACTTGAAGGTCTCGGTTTTCCGCTTTCCCCAAATTGGACCACCATCAATGATTAAGGTACACACTTCTGTTAGTTGAGAAATCCATATGGTTGGAAGAATTCATTTAGACGCGTTCTTGTTAAATAGTCTGTTGCTCAAAATATAATCACCCAGAGATCTAGGTTCCCCAAGTAATCGCCAGTTGTTGCTACCGCAACTTTTTCTCCCCAAATTTTTTAAATTTCGGGCCCCTCCTTATAACTAAGTTTCGCTTCAGGTTGTTTCATCCTTGACTTTTCTTTGGTCATGCTTTAAATGCTGATATTTTTAACATTTTACGCGCGGCCCGTTCCTACATTCTGTTTGTGCTTTATTTTTGCAGAAAATTGCAGAGTTAATTTTAAGATGGCTAACTGTTATTTGATGGATTGTTGACTTGAAAGTATAATGGAATTGGACTGTCATTAATTTTTTGAAAAGTTTTTGATCACTTGAGTTTTTCTGGAAAATCGGCCACTTTTTCTTTTGTCCCTTCCGCCGTTACGGCTCCCAGAATAGTTCAGCGCCCGAAGTTTATTTCTCTTCGACGCCCGATGCGTATTAGCCTGCGACCGCTTGCCCTTAGCCCGGAATCGTCCGCCATTGCGGCTGGGAGATCCATCCTGCTTCTGACTTGAATGTCTCCTGATGCTCGACTAATTCTTCTCCCGCCCTCGTCGCTTTTTCTTCAACCCTTGTCCCGTCCGCTGTTGCGGATGGATCACCCGTTCTGGCTCCCGAAGCACTTTTCCTTTCGACGTCCGATTAAACCTTTTCACCCGTGTTTTTGCTCGCCCGGTCCTTATAACCCTTGCGCCGTTGCGGCTCCTGAAGTCTTGTCCCGACCGATGTAGAAACCTTTCAACCGTCGATTTATAAATTCCCGCCCAAGGCTCGATCATTTTTCCGCTCAGAACCGGAGATGCACCAGGCCGTTTCCTTGAGGCATAGTCGTTCAATTGTTAGAGTCAGATGTTTGCTTGTAACGCCTTCCCAATAAATGATACTTGTCGATTGATTGCAGGTTGGTTCGAGAGAGCGGTCAAACTACTGTGGCATGGAGAAAGCCGAACCTTTTGGAAGAAGTATAACTGAAGCCAGGTGAATCATCGAGGAGATCAATGGCAGAAAAAAAGACGAAATCCAGAACAATGAATAGGCAGATTCGAGGAACGGATCAGTCACCAAGTGGGTTCATGATCACATAAAGACAAGAGAAAGGACTGTGAAGCGTTGGAGAAGCTGAAAGACCATGCGTCTGGAAAACGAAACACTCTGAAATTGTAGTTTAAATATTGGAAGGTGGAATTGAAGAGGGGCTTTTTCCCCTGGAAAATTTTGTAAATGTTTGCTTGTAAGAGGAACTACTTCGTTTTGCAAAGGAAACTGCAATTTTGCCTGTTGGAGAGAGTGAGAAGTGGAATGTATCAATACAACTAAATGAATAATGTTGAAGAGGAACTATTTCATTTTCAGCTGAGTTTCATTTACTGTAAGAGTGTTTAATTTCCTGAATCTATGTTCTTGTTGAATGCTTTTCGGTATCTTTTGGGATATTTTCCACTGTGAGTAATAAAGGTTGTTTTATAAAATAATCGGCTATCTGGTTATTTAAATATCTGTGAGTGTTCATGTGTCTTGAAAGAAGTATCAGCTATCTGTGATTCTTCATTATGCATGTGCAAAATGTATTACTCACCAATAAATGCTAATTTTGCTCCCTGGGGATAATTTAGAGAGTCAGTCCGCTTTTTGTTGTATGCGATTTGGATGCCTATGAGCCATAAGACGAGAGGTAAGAACCTGCGCATCACATTGTGACTGCTCCTGGAATCTTTATCACCCTGCATTTAGTTAGGCACTTGCATTTCATATCTTAAGTCAAAACACAAAAACTCGGTGGACCGGGCCGTAACCGGTAAAGCCTTTGTTTTGTTACTTGACCTACGGTAGCCAGACCACAAACCGGACGGATTCCCTATACCAAACAGTCAACGGGCTAGTTGGGAACATTGATTGGGGAGAATCCCTTACTGTTTCTGCCTACGATTTTCCAGGCCTCAACAAATCCGCAAGGTTTAACAATGCCTACCAATTTTATCCCTACCATCACCACCATTGAGGTGCAAGGCGCGATCGCACACACTAACATCATCCCTGCAACCAACGCTGTGGTCAAAAACACACCAGCCTCCCCACCGTTGAATGTGGGCCCTGGGTTGTTTACTAATACCTCCATGATGGCTCCTTTCCTGTTGGTGTCACCACCACCGACACAAAAAGAACTGCAGACTTGTGCATGGTCTCATCAAGCACCGCTACACCCAAACAACAACCATAGCCGCAACCCTGACCACAACCACAACATCGTCCATAGCCGCAACACCAATAGCAGCCGCAACATCACCCACCGCAGCAGCATTACGTGTAGCCGCAACCACAACCTCACCCCCACATGCAACCAACTGGGAGTTATATGGGCTCATCTCTAGTGCATACAATTCCCTTCCTCTTTCTCCCACCTAGTGTCATGAGCAAGCCGGTCATGGCCACCTTAAGCCTACCCAACTTTACGTTGGGGATCCTGGTGTGGTATCTAGATCCACTAGTTCAACCAGCAATGCCCCAAGTTGTTTTAAACCTGGTGCAACCTATTGCAGTTGAGTCTCACCCTCAACCCAGTTTGCACAATCCAACCACCACACCCACACCTACACCGCCCCAACCCAAAAGGGCTAGGGGTAAAAACACTAAAGCCATTGCAGAACCACGACAAGTTCCACCTTGTGCCGTCTGTGAACAATAGGGCCATCCAACTCAGTTTTTCCCTGAAATCCCAGTGATCCATGCACATATGGATGCCATGGATATGAACGAAAACATCCCCATGGTTGAACTCCCAACCGCGCCACTAGTCAGGAACAAGGCATTAAGGACAAACCATGCTTGTGCCCTTTGTGGCTTGTATGGACATTACTCCCACCATTTCCAAGACCTGCCTGAATTTTGAATGGCTGTCACCATTCCCTTGAGTCTGAGATCACCTTGATCGAAGAAGTTCACCCCCCACCGCCTTCTTCAGACACCATGTCCATTTACATGATGTCCAGTTCTACCGAACCGCTTATCTCCTCCTCCACTGATGGTCCATCATACTTGTATCTTCATTGCTTCAAAAATGATGAGGAGATACTTGAAGCTCTGATCACCCTGTAATACCCATGGAACGACATGCATCATCACTTGTTCTTCCTCCCAGAAGAACTTGTGTCACAGTCGGACCAGTTTTCTATGGAGACCAAAGATTTCATCCATGGGAATGTTGACTGGTTCAATAACCCAATCCTAGCACCTGATGCCTTTGAATAAGGGAACATGGCGAACATTTTTCCAACCATTAAAATCAACATCTCAACCAACTCTAATATCATTGAGGAAATCATGCTGGGGGCATCTTGCTCCCCGGAAGAGGTCGATGCCTACACAACTCTCTTCCAAGAATTTTGCAACATCTTCGACTGGTCATACACTGAATGACCAGCTTAGATCCATCCATCGTGGAGCACCACATCGACACATGGCCTAATGTGGCACCCATACACTAGAAGCAGTGGCCCATCCACCCATCCAATGTGGCTGAGGTGAAAGCCGAGATAGAGAAGCTGCACATATCCGACTTCATTTATCCCATTGCATACACAACTTGGGTTTCTAATCATGTTCCTGTGAATAAAAAACAGGGTACCATTCATGTTTGCATGGACTTCCATGATCTTAGTGGGGCATGTCCCAAAGACAACTTCCCCACCCTGTTCATTGACCAGATCATCGATGCATGCGCCAGACATGAGGCCTTCTCCTTCATGGACGTATTTTTTGGCTACAACCAAATCCAAATCCGGAAAAAATACCATTACAAAATGGCATTCACAACCCCATGGGGCACATTCACCTACCGAGTCATGCCCTTTGGCCTCAAAAATTCTGGAGCCACCTTCCAGCATGCCATGACACACTGCTTCTGTGATCTCGTGCACATCATGTTGGTCTGTTTTGACAACCTTATTGCGCAGTCGTAAAACCACACACAACACATAGATGACTTGCAACAAGTCCTCATGCGATGTCGCTAGTGCAGAATCTGCTTGAACCCATCCAAGTGTGTTTTCTGTGTCCCCAGGGGCTGTCTACAAGGATTCATCATGTCACACAAAGGAATGACCACTAATCCTTGGAAAGTCCAAACGACTTTCCCTCTAACGTCACCCCTTTGAGTGACAACGTTACAACTTGTATTATAGTCTTTCCATTTTTTTTTTTACACATTTTTTCAAAATTGAGTCTTATGTATCATTTCCTCTCATTACTTCAGATGGAGCACACCTCAAACTGGTATATGGGATTCATAGATGGAGCAAGCAGATGGTCTCCGAACCTCACCTCGGCTGCATGGGTAATCTACTCCCCAACGCACGAATTGATCCACATTGACGGAATATGCGTGGGCACCGCAACCAACAACTAGGCGGAATATGATGGTGTCAATGGCCTCTTGGTCGCCACTCTTTAGATAGGCATTCACCATCTCGATGTCTTCTTAGACTCCTAGCTTCTTGTTTCTCAGTTGAACAACCACTATCGAGTACGGGATCCCTACCTCTTTAGAAAGTACCTATGCACTAAATAGATGGTTAGAACATTTGAATCCATCACATTCACACATGTTCCCAGAAACCTCAATAGTGTCACATATCAAATGGCTAACGATATTCTAAATTGGCACATCCACAACTACATATAGGAAACATACATCCATAACATAATGCATAATCATGTCTAAAAATACACACACAGTGTAATAATACATGACATAGACATTTGCATTTCACAGCATAATAAAAAGACTCACATAATGAAACCACAAAAGCGCATCCACATGTGTCAAAAATATATATAGATATAAATCCATAAGTCACATGTCCACAACATGTCCAATACAAAATGAGAAGCCACATATGCTTTCTCAACAGGATATACATAGCGACACAAAATCTCCTAAGTGCACCAACGCACTAGGGTCAGCACCATCAGCTGCTAATTCAAAGTCACCCGAAACCGATTCGAGACACCTCTCACACCTTTGGGCTTAAATTTATATCTCTTTATGAGACCATCGTCTCACGTTTAATAAGTTAATTTCAGGACCATTTCCCACAAGTCACCTCAATTTACAAGCCATGACATGACGATGCAAGTGTCCATGGACCTGTACTTGTATCGCACTTCCCAACTGCTACTCATACGAGCGATCGAGCCACCACCCATTAAGGACTGTAATTTTAGCTTTTATTTTGTATTTTTAGCATATAGTCGTCTTTTCCATTCACCACACCTTACGTAGACCTTTGGATCACTGTCCACAAAACAATTTATTTTTCTTGCATGCATTTGGCATATAAATTCCCCCAGACTTGCACTCACATCACATGTGGTCAAGTTCGTCCACATTAACACACACACACACACACACACACGTTCTCTTGACCTCTGTCTGAGAGCCACCTTGGTTTACGTGCCTCTGTCACATCGACTTGTAGGCCTCTTCCGCGATCTATCCCATGCATGTATTGGTATGTTTGAGAGCCTGCTACTCCGTCCATACTGCGTGGATGACCTTCGGACCTTTGTCCACCGTCCCGACATGGGGCACCGCTTGTACCACCACAATTGGTTGACCATACTGGAGTTTCATTTAAGCTCTTTTCTGACTCCTTAAAACAATGAAAAGATCATCGAGCACAGCTGCTTCCTTTCCCGCTTGCTAAAGTGTAGGAAAGGGCATCTACATCATCTCATTTACCTCCTTTTGCAGACCATGTAGACCATTTCATGAAAAGGGCCTCCTTGGCACACTCAAGCCAAGACCGTTCCCCTCTGCATACTTTTATGCTTTCTCGAGTAGAGGGCCTGCACTCTACCAAAAATCTCACCATCGGTTTTCATTAAGCTCTTTTCTAGCCGTTTCACTAAGAAAAGATCACCAAGCAAACTTGGTTTCATTCATGCTCATAAAATTATCTGAATGACTGTCCAGTCAGTATAGGTTTAACCTTTTCCGGCTGATTGAACTTCCAATGGTAAAGAAGTCACTCATCCCCTCCAGGATGAGTGAGCTCTCCTATGTATACTTTTATCCTTTTTCGGGCACAGGAGACTACCAACAAAAAAGAGCCCCTAGTGGAGTCTTCTTCCTGCTTTCATACTCTCTAAAATTGAAAGCACTAGCTAGCATTTACCTTCTCGGGCTTGCCAAAAATCCACGAGATCGTACCATAACGGTGTCCCTAGAGACCACACCATAGAAAACGGTTTGGAAGCATTCCCACATTGGGTCGCCTTTGTTCAGAGTACTCTACAATGTGTCTTCCTTGGATCCCATCAATATCAAAAGTGTCCACCTCCTCCAAGTATTTCCCATCTGCAGTGACATTCCCGGTATTATAGCTATGATCCCATTCACATGAGTCAATTTCATTTGCTGCTTGGTCCACCTTGCCATCATACTCTGAACAAAGGAAGTTTGAGTCTCCCACTCCCCCCCTTGCCCCTGTTCAGTCCCTTCCCTTCCCTCCCCTGCCCCCCCAATTCAGTGAGTCAGTTTGCAAATTGCTTCACACCTTTCTGTTATCCACCTCACGCTCCTGGTCAAGGAAACATCATTGCCTTGACTAGGGGCAAGTCTCCCTCTGCCGACGCCAACACACATATTCCATAGGATAGATCCAGAGGTCCCTGTACCTTGGTTTCATTAACATCATTGATGAGTTCCTTGGACCACTTGAGAGGATTCCTTAGTGCCTCTTGGGATGGTTGTTTCTCACGTGCTCAACTTCAACTCCATCATCGGACCATTGAGATTCATACAGGGTTCGTTCCACACAATACTTGGTCGAAGACCCTAGATGTCACCTAACTCTAACAAATTGGTGAGTCCACTTGAGGAACCTAAATAGGTGATGTCCCTTGTGTTTTCTGGGTTGCGTTGGAGACAGTGTTTAGAAGCCCCAACAGTGCTTCGATATACCTTGATGATTGATACAACATACTTGTACCGCAGAGACTCTAACTCTCAATTAACGAGTTCACACAGCTATGTACCAGATCCAGTAGACCTTCAGTCATGAAGATATAGCATTCCATGAGAATGCCATGGGTCCAATGTACTAGATCAGTATTGTATTCAGCCTCACATAAAGGCAATCAGCATTGTAACATCAGTTGTATATGATCGGCTCTTGTATTTTAGAGCATAGATCAAATGATTCTTTTGACATTGTCACAAGCATGGGAATGCCCGCCTCGTCCATATACATGTCACACATTTATTGTATCTCACCCATTGATGGGAACCAAATTAATACAAAAACCAAAAGCCACCATGCCCCATCCCTGGAAGCACCACCTCTCTACAGTAAATCCTATGATGTCCGTCGACCATACATTGAGCTCCTTCCCTCACACATCAGGGGGCAATCTGTTAACCAAAAAATCCCCCACATAGCTCTCTATCACTTACACCACCCAAGGACACCATCTCACAACACTCATTTCACTCCATTAGACCTTCCATTAGACCCCCACACCTCCAAAAGAGCCCAAGGATGAAGAAAAGGGCTAAAAACCCAAAAAAAGAGCCCAAAATAGCCCCCTAGGAGCTAAAGCCCTAAAAAAGGGGCTAAAACCCTAAAAGGGGCTAAAGTTAGGGAGAAAGGGGCTAAAGGCCAAAAAAAGGGGCTAAATCCCTGACCAAGGGCTTAAAACCCTAAAATCCCTTAGAAAAGCTATAAAAGGAGGGTGGGGGGTCACTCTCAAAACACTCCTCCCTTGCCTATTCTTATGCTGCCCATGGATGCTTTTAGACCTTTGCCTCTCAAGCCACCCACATTACCTCTCCTCCACATCCATTCCCACTTGATCCATTGCTCCCCCAACCAAGAGAGAGAAGCTTCCATGAGCTAGGGCATGGTGGCCCATTTCCACCCAATAGAGGTATAATGTTTCTTTACATGTTTGTTTAGTTGTTTTTGCTTTCTAACCTTGTTTTCTAGTTGCAGGTTTTATTATTGACATTGTTTGTAGGTTTCTCCATGGTAGCTTAGGTTTGTTTTTCAGGGTTAAGGAGGTAGAACCGTAACCCATTTTTTGCAGAGGGGTTCACAAATTGTCATCCCCACTTCTTCTTTCTGCTCTTGCTATTAGATCTAGTTTACAGTTGTTTCCATTTGCTTATTATTGTTTAGATTAGATTAGTTTAATTTTCTATTCTATTTATGCTATTTCCATTTCATTTTTTCCTGTTTTCAAAGAGTAGGAACCTACCCTTGTGCCCTATAGGCACAAGGGAGCCAGTCTTGCTCCTGCAGTGAGGAGAAATCCTCACTATAGTTCTTACAAGTTCAGCAAGTAAGCATTTGATCAAGTAGGAATTTATTTTACATTAAGTCGAGAAGTACTTCTTTAGCATGATAAGATGCTAGTATATAAATTTGATTATTAAGATGCAAGACTCCGATGAGGTAAAGTAAATTCCTTTGTTGTTTTGGATCTATGACATTATTTCAATTTAACCCATAATGAATTTTATCCTTATCATAATTAATGCTATTTACAAGAATAAGTTCTTCCAAGGTTTCTTTCTGTTGTAAAGATTATAGTACCTAGTCAATTATAGATTCTTACAGTGAGCATAGAGCTCATGATCTTGGCACATAATTACTTTTACTATTTTATGATCTTACTACTATTGTCATGTTTAACACACAAGTGTACTGCTCTTTATGTATGAACATACTCTTATGTTTTTCAAAGGTAAAGTTTACAATGAAAGATTAGTTACTTAATAGAAAATATTTCCAAAGGTTAGTCTTCAGTCTTCTTGAAGACTCCTTCCTTTATTAGTATCAAGTCTTTCTGTGGAGAGGTTTAGAGCTTTTCAGTTTATAAAATAAATCATAATATCATTATATTAACACTCTATTTATCCTTTACTAGTCGTGTAACAATACCAAACTTATTTGATTTGTTTGCAAATATGATTATCTTCTTGTACAGCTAGTGAACAAGCTGTATACATAGTATTGAGTTTATATCTATGATGCAATTGTTATTGTAATGTTACAATACTATACCGAGTTATAATTTACAATACTAGGCTATAACAAAATACAAACTTGTAATATAAGGTAGTTTCATTACCTAACAACTACTATCATATGGTCGAACTAAAAGTAGAAAACATTATAAGTTTTGTTCCTATAATATACTAGTTCTAATGCATAGCATAAACAATAGTATGATTAACATAGTAAGCAATCATATGAACTGTCCAAAAGATTGATGGCAAAGTTGACATGATGAGCAATCATATGAAACATTATATTATGGTCGATAATGTTAATTGTATTATTGGAAAATGATGTGCACTTTTATACTATAGTCGAAAACATAGTTTATATTATTGGCAATGATTAGTTTTATATTCGAAATGTGCAGTGTTGACTATACAAATCAACCCACACTTGGTTAAAATTCTAGAAGGCCATGTGGATAAGCCTCCTCCATGCATTGGTTGACTTATAACAAAGAAACCCTACTCCATTTCATTTCTCTCCGAGGGTTTGTCTGCCTGTAGGCTACGCTGTGAGACTCCTTGCGGCCATTATAGGCCTACTCCTTCCTTGTTTGTTGGCTTCGTAGTATGCAATACTGTGCAATGTAGTTTATGGTTTCGTAGTTGGTTTTTTCAGTTTCTTTTATGAGTTGAAGAAAACACAGTGAGAGTAGTTTTTCACTTCTTCACTTGGCCCAAAGTCTGTAAAAAGGTTTTACTCTTGTTTATGTTCGTTCTTTGCCTTGGCATCGTGGAGCTTGAGGTCGTATCCTTGCTACCTCTGTCACAGGGTTGACTTGAGAGTTTGCTTGCTTCTTGGTTTAGTTCACCCGAGCTGGTGACTGTTTCCTTCGTGGTTCCAAATACTTCTTACTCACAGGTAAACATTGTTACTCTGCTCACATTCCTTTTGCCAATGATTTATTAAGTTAGGGTTTAGTAATTATTATTCAGAGTTTTAAAGATTATTTGGTTTATAAAATTGCAGGCTACACTGATAGCTCCAGACTTTAATGGAAATGCGATCTCATCCTTCAGTTATCTTCGTGGGATTCTAACCGGTAAGCCCCAGTCTCGTTGTCGGTTCTCCCTGCTTGCGAAATGGGTTGTTGGTTGAAGGTTCCTGTGGTTGGAAGTATGGATTCGGATTCACCGTTGGTTAAGATGTTTAGTTTGTTGTTATTTCTCCATGTTTTATTTTAAAACCCTTGCGATACTTCACTGGGTAGAACAAGATTTTGAAGTTGTAATGTAAATGTTGTTTTGGTGAAAATAGTTCAGCCTTACGGTTTAATGAGTTAATAGTGTTGTTAAGTTTATAAAAACCTCCTCTGTGATCAGAGATGCTTATGTGATCTCTGTCTCGTTTGCTTCGGTTTTTCTATTTGAATTTTAAGAAAATGAAATTGTGAAATGGGATTTACCTAACCCGTTAGTAATGTAATTTACTGTTAATATAAAATATTTATGTATATTTGTTTTTAAGAAAGAAGATTGTGGAACAGTCTAGTTGTAAAGTTTGCGAGGTTTTTACTTTTATAGTCAGTAATGTAACTGGTTATAGTTTAATACAAGACTTTTATGTAATTGGTTTTATTAGCATATTGGGTTTTGACCCTTTGATTCTTACAGGCTATAATCCTACCTTTCATTTAGGAATTTAATTTGCAAATGGCTTATGATGACTGGTTTACTCTATTCATTGTTTACATAAGTATTGTATTAATAATACTCTGTAATGATAATTATTTTTAAACATTGTTGTGAATTAATAATTACTATTCTAGGAATCTTCTTTGAACATGTTGTTTAACCCTATAGTTTTATTAAATCCATGTTTATATTTACAGTATTAATAACTTTGTTTTCTAATAGAATAATGAAAGACAATATGATTTACAGTTATAAGTATGATGCTAGCTTGTACAATAAGAAATCATAAGTAATTTTTGATAGTTTTACTTCTAATTTTTAGTTAGGAAAACACTTAGGTTATTAGTGTAGCAAAACTCGAAACTAGGATAATATCAACTTTCAGTAAAAAAAAAAATTATAAATTAAAATATTGTAAAGAATCCTTAGGTCCTGGATAGGACACACTCAGGTTTGTAAGTTAATATTTATAAACTATTTATTTATTTTCTTTTTACGTGTTTTCTTAAATATTAAATGCTTACTTTACTTCTATTAACTAAATATCTTATATGTTATCAGTATACTAATACTAGAAGTAATAATATTTACTATTTACTTTTACACCCATGTTTCTATTTGGATTGGCTGAAGTAAATAACTGTAGACAAAACATAGCACTGCTATTCAGTGAATTTCATAAACATTGAAGTAAAATCTATCTACTAATTACATTCAATTAAAGAATCATATCTACTATTTTCGTTCCAAATAAAGAATCATTTCATTTACTTAAAACAATCCAACTGTGCTAGAGTGCGACCTGAGTTCAAGTGTGGAAAAACACAGCTTGGAAATTTAATTTCTATCTATTTCACTATTTACATAATCATTTCCATTTCTACAAATAATCTATAAATTTACTAAACTTAACATTACACAGTTACTTTTCATTCATAAACCCTAAACACTAACAAAGCCTGTAATAGATAAACTAAGAATTATTTAACTGAAGACAGTAAAAATAAAATAGAACCTGTTGAGGACAATATGAAAATAGCTTAAGGAGGTTGTTCCTCCCAACCAAACTCCTAGAGGGCACTCAAACAACACTTCCTCAGGACCCCCGAGCTTGCTCCTGGTCTTCTTGGCTGAAAACTGGGTGGAGAATACAACTGTAAGACCTTTGTCACCTGACTAGTCCAATTACCTCAGTAATAAAAATATGCTCTCAGCAGTATGACCTTCAACTTAAAAGCTACAACTAGATCAATTTCAGCAGTTATCCCCTCAAACACATTCCAGACTCCCCTCCATTGAATTTCTCTTGAGTAAAATTCAATCACCCTGAATGATCATTTCTCTAGAATGAGCAACCTCAGCTCTCTTCAATGGGAAATTTTATAGAGATGCCGCCTAGATCTTCTGGGTTAGTTTTCATTAAATGAGCCACCTTCTCTGATTCCACTTTCTTGGAGAATCATGGCCACAAATATAGGGAAGTTGCCACCTGCAATAGTTGGAAGTGGTTTGAGGATGCTGCCACATGTCAGTTTGCTCTCCACCCAGTCTTGTCCACCAATTGACCAGCAAACACTCTTTTAACAGCTTCCCTAAGCTGTTGTCTCCTCATTTATTTATTTATAAATAAAATATTCTAAATTTTACATTAAATATTCTTGACCCCACTGGGTCATCAATTACAACTTAGCATAAAATTTAACACAATGTTCCTCAAATATAAAATTGTTTTTCCAAATTGGGGCATGTGACATAGATCCACTAAGGCATCTCGGCGCTGCTCTATGTGGACTAAATGTTCTTCCAATGTGGAAGTGTCTGGTAAAATCTCTATAGCTAGCTTCAGAGAAGGGATTTTGCATTCAACCGGCAAGACAAACTCCACCCCATGAACAAGCTGATATGGAGAGAAACTAGTGGTAGTCTTAACCGTAGTTCTGTAGGCCCACAAAGCAGGATATAACATGATATGCCAATTTGTCTTGCTTTGTACGATGGTTTTTTGGAGAATGGACTTAAGTGATTTATTCACTACTTCAACCTATCCATTCGCCTGAGGGTAATAAGAAGAGGAGTGCTCCTGCTTACACCCTAAATTTGAAGCCAATTCTTCCATCATTTTATTATGAAAGTGCCTACCATGGTCAGTGACAAGCTCTTTCAGAATGTCGAACCGAGTAATAATTTGGTTGAAAATGAAATACGCGGCTGTCTCACCATTGGATTTAACTGTGGGCATAGCCTCTGCCCATTTTGTGAAATAATCGACAGCCACTATAATATTATGATGCCCCCCAAATGAAGTTGGCTTGCAATCCATAAATTCAAGCCCCCACTTGGTGAAGGGACTGGGAGTGAAAATAGGATGTAATGAGGCTAGATGTGAGCGCATATTGCATGCAAGCACCTGGCAAGGGTGACACTTCTTGACTGCATTAACACGATATTTGAATATTGATGGCCAAAAATATCTTGCTCTCAAGATTTTTTGGGCTATTGAAAGCCCAGATAAATGACCACCACACGCCCTCCATGGAAATCATTCAGTACAACCTCAGCCTCATCATGGGTTAAACAATGATGCAAAATGGAATCTACCCCACGATGGTACAAAGTGTTATCCACTATAAGGGAGTTCTCTACCACATGACGTAATCGTCGTCGCTCATCCTGTGAAAGGTGAGTAGGGACCTTCAACATTTACAAATATACAATGATATCCTCATACCATGGTTCCAAAGTTGAGATAAAGAAAATATGCTCATCGAAAAATGTATCCTCATAAACCTCTTCCTCCTCCAACTTGGAAAATCAGATATGAGCTTTGTAAAGATCAACGATTTCTTCGATTTTGCCGAAACGAATTCGAGATCAAAATCTTGCAAAATAACAATCCATTTATTGTATTTTCCCCCAATCATCCTTCGAGTGGGGATGAAATGAAACGGAATGATATGAGCTACAACCAAGGTTTGATGAAGGAGAATGCAATATCTCAATATCTGAACCACATGAACGGTGGACAAGGTAAGCTTCTCCACATGGGAATAATAGATTTCCACATCAATAAGGTTTTAGCTCAAATAATATATGACATGATTGTGGAGCTCCTCATCCTCCTGAACCAAAACCATACCAACTGTCTCCATGGACGCAACCACATAAATCAAGAAATCACGGCTATAGTCAAGTGGACTAAGCATGGGGGACGATGCTAAGGCTTACTTAAGAGCATCAAAGGACTCCTATGCTTGCTCATCCCAACAAAAAGGAATGTCCTTCTTTAAAAGACGCATAAATCCTTTAGTCAAGTTGGAAAAATTAACTACGAACCTCCGCAAGAAATTTTCCATGCCTTGAAAACACTAAAGGTGTCTAATATTACGTGGGGGAGACAATTGAAGTATTGCCTCAACCTTTAAGGGATCAACTCTTATACCCCCCCTTGATACGATGAACCCTAGCAAGCGACCAACAGTCACACAAAGATGCACTTATGAGGATTTAAACGAACTTGGTAATGACAACATCTTTCGAATACTAATCTCAAATGGTATGAATGACGCACTCTCAAATGAGAATGAGCAGCAAGGTCATGCAAATACACTTCGATAATCATTTTGAGATCATGAAAAATTAAGGTCATAGCCCGCTGAAATGTAGCTCCGGTGTTTTTAAGGCCAAAAGGAATCTTCCGATATGCAAAAGTACCCCAAGGAAAAATAAATGCAGTCTTATGTTGATCCTCAGGTTTGATTTGAATCTAATTATATCCAGAAAAATTGTCCATGAAGGAGAATGCCTCGCTTCCTACACACTCATCGAAAATATGATCGATAAATGGTGTGGGAAAATTAGCCTTAGGACAAGCACGATTTAAATCATGGAAATCAGTGCATATATAGATCACTCCCTACTTCTTATCAACCGGAACGGGATTTGAAACCCACTCCATTAGGGTAATGGGATAGATAAAACCATATTTTAACAGTTTCTCTATCTCAGCCTTAATGGCGGGTGCTTTTCTAGGATTCACCGCATGCAAACGTTGTCGAACCGGCTTCACATTCAAATAGGTCTTAATCTCATGTTCGACAATACAAGGGGAAATACCTGGCATTTCCTCGTATGACCAAGCAAAGATGTCACGAAACTCTTTAAATATCTTGGTATACTCCTTGATCTCATCAAGGGAACAACTCGCCCCAATGTAGACATTCTCAACTTTGCCAAGATCGTGAGAAATATTGATAGGAATAGTAGGTGATAAATCCGCCATGTTCCCATCGGCCATTTGACCAGGAGAGCTCAATGGAACCACGGGACTACCAATCTTCTCACTAAGAATCTCCCTAAAGTCATCATGCTCCATACGGTCGAGTTCAGGAAGAAAATATGATCAACGATGTAACTCTTCCCAAGGTGGCTCAACCCCAGACATGGCCTTAATGATGGCTTCATCCGATGGAAAAAAATTATCGAGGCAATCATGTGAATGAGATGACTCAACTGCCCATGCAGGAAGCACATACGGGTCCTCCTCCTCCATCCACGAAGAGGAAGGACTAGGCTCTGCAACCTGATCAAGATTTTCTTGATATGCTACCATCGTTGTAGGCAACGACAAATCCATTTCGATAGGTCCAATTGAAGGACTTGGTGAAGGAAGAATCCAAGGATCTTCCATATGGGTAGTGCAAAAAGAATGAATTCAATGAGGATGAAGCCCCACCAAAACTAGATCTGATCATAAGAACGGGCGCAGGATAGTTAAAGGTTCACATAAGAGACGGATACATACCCACACCCATACTCCCAGTTACCAGCTGAGAATGAGTGATAATCAAGATAGAAGTTCTTGATGATGCATTAACACTCAGATTACGGAATGATGTCTGATCAATTGTAATGATATTCCCATTAAATGGAAAGCATACCACTCGAAAGAGAGAAGAGGCCATGACTTGCATACTATACATCCAATTTCAGCCCAGCAAAATATTGTAGTCAATGGGCACATCAACCACCTCGACCTCGATCGCGATGGTATTCCCTCCCAATTGGAAATTAAGAGAAGGAAGAATCTCGTGCAAACAAAATGATCTACCATCAAAAGCTGTCAACATAGCAGCAGATTGAGACAACCAGGAAGAACCCAAACCCTTCCAACATGACAAAGACATCATGGAAGTAGCAACACCTTCATCAATAACAGTGCGTTTGATGGTCATATTGAGACACTCTACATGAATCAAAAGAGACACGTATTAAGGCAAGTGAGGCTATATTCCCATGGTTTCAAATTTGATAATGGAAGAATATTTATCATCATTAACCCCAAGAGCAGAAAGTAAGGCTCTCCCCTGCGGAGGACAAGTCTTAAGTACTTCAAGCGCGGACATCGCACAAGGAGTTTGGCCCAAATCCTTAACAATGGAATAGTTTTGGGCGGCTTGGCAATTAGTATTGTTCCCTGAATGCTTTAGGACTCCCTTAGGAATGTGAGGCACAACTTTAGGTTTATCCGTAGGTTTTTCAATATACAAAGGGCTCTCGGGTAGAGCGGGTTCCTTTCCAAGGTCCGGTTGTGACGAACCATAATCCTTCGCAT
Source organism: Pseudotsuga menziesii (assembly GCA_001517045.1). Lineage (NCBI taxonomy): Eukaryota > Viridiplantae > Streptophyta > Pinopsida > Pinales > Pinaceae > Pseudotsuga > Pseudotsuga menziesii. The sequence continues at coordinate 23,605 of LPNX010418357.1, forward strand.
GAGTCACAACATTAGTAGCATGCACCATGTTAACACAAACATGACAAGTATTGGCCTCTAGTGGATTTTGATTTCCACCCAATGCGCAATGAGGATCAATGGTCCTCGAGTTCATATTTTGATTGTTGGGTAAAGGATTAGTTAGCACGGTTGGGCCCTACGCTATGAATGTCGAGGCATCTTCCATATGAGGGCACAAGTGAGTGAGGTGGTCCTCCTTACATAACTTGCAAGAAAATTTTACCTTACATTTAGTTTGCTTGTCCCCCACAACATTACGAGTGTTCTTGTCATTATAATTAGTATTTCCATTCTTATTCCCACCCTTATGATTATTTTTCCCTTTTTTCTTATTCCTTCCAAGCTACTGGTTTCCCTTCTGGTCCGACGATTGCACGGAAAGTACACTCACTGATTGGGTAGGTTGAGACGAAGGCATGGCTTGTCCCAATGCGGATTGATTAATTGACAATTGGTTCACTTGTTTCACAATCGAATCCGTAGGTTTGGTACTTGTACAGCCCACAATGCCATCGGCATGTGGCCCAGGCTTGATCTTGGGATCGAAACTAGATCACGGAGCATTAGGTATAATCTCATACAAAAGTTTGGATTGAGCATAGATCAAATCCAACTCTTGTGCTCTAAAGATTGCTTGTTCCTTGTTTTGGACTCCGGATGTAGAAACATCCTTCACGATGTAAGGTAACAATGACTTGAGGAACCACTCAAGGAGAAATTCCGGTGGTATAAAGGCTTTAATCAACTGGTTCTGTCTACGCCACTCTTGAATATGATCTAAGATATGTGTGGCTTTGTCTTATCAAAATGTCGACAAGAGTTTGGTACCAGCATTGTAGCAAATAGGTAGCTGAACATGATTGAGGAAATTCATGGCAAGGTCATCAATTAAAACATATTCCCCCCTTGGTAACTCTATATACCATTTTGCTGCAGGCCCGATGAGGGTGCGTTGAAATAGCCTCAAAAGGATTGAATCGTCATGTAAGGAATTGGAAGAGCACCAAAGGTGAAAAGTAGTGACATGCTCACTAGGATATTCTCCAGCTTTTCCCTCAAACTTGGCAATGTTCAAAGGAAGCTTGTTAGGGATAGCTAGCCAGGCTGGGTCATGAGATACCAGATCGTTCATAAGTCTTGATAAGTCAGGTAATTTCAATTTTGCAAGGAAAGGGAGCCTAGGTTGAGCCGGTCTATGCCACACTCCCGGATAGTTCTGGTTCATGTAAGGCTGATTGCTATAACTACCATGGCCTTGGCCATAATAACCTCCTCCCATTTGACGCGTATAAGGCTACATGGAAGCATTGTGATGTGGGGTACCTTGATTATGCGGTGCTACAAAGCCATAATTGGAAGAGTAAGTAGGTTGTTGATACTTGTACCCATAGGGTTGATAGTTCTATCCATATTGCAGTCCATAAGACTGTCCATGAGAAGCTCCATAAGGTGTCCCATGGGATGTCCCATGAGAATGTCCATAGTTAGGGATATGGGGAACTCCTTGAGATGGATCATAAGATGATCCATAAATAGGGATATGACCTCCCGACACAATAGGAGATACTTGACTCTGAGATACTACTATGCAAGCAGTCGCAATATGAACATGGCTAGTAACGATATTCCGGCCCGAAGGACCACGTGAATGAGGGGGAGGAAGGGTTGTAAAAAACAAATTCGAAGGAGTAGGGTTCAAGGACAAAGGGACATGTGAAGGGATGTAAGTGGTGTTCCCAATGGTCACTCGTCTCGGTTCTTGTATCCACATATGATTACTAACACTAGGTATAGGATGGACATGTGAGGTTACTTCCACCGCTGGGATGGAAGGTGTAATGTGACTAGTGATCCCAAATCTCTCCACATGGAAAGGAATAGGAATGCCCCTAGGCATAGTGCTAGGTTCACCTTCCGACTTGACATGATGTGATAGATCGGGTGCAGGGATATCATACATTCCATAATGAACATGACTAGTTCTCGTGGGTTCATAATGAATCTCGCTGCCTGGTAACCAATATCGGTGACCTGTGAATGAGGGATCATAACCAGAATGTGAAGGTATTTTTGGTTAAGGATCATATATGGGAGTAGGATCTTCCTCCCCAACATTGTGAGGTGGAGAGGACATCTCTGGAATCTCATCCTCATGATCTCCCATAGTGTGTGAATCAAAGTGAGAAGTAGTCCACCCGTACTATCTGTTTCTCTCTCCCAAAGGAGGAGGAGACATGGAAGGTGAAAGTCCTGCTAAACGACGAGAACGATGAAGCACCATGCCCGAATCCACAATGATGCAAAAAATGAAAAGACTCGATCTAATTACGCAAACTCTAGGAAAACTAGCATGCACATAGCATACACCTATAAAATGTAAATCCAAATCACAAGCAAACAAGGGTAGGATATGTAAGCTCCCGAATGAAGTAGGTATGTCTCACCTAGGAGAGGCTTGAGACTCCCATACACAACAAGCGGAGGTTCGTAACGAATTATAGTGACCCTCATCTTCAACGCATATAATCACTATGATGTCTGAACCCTACCTGGCCAGGACACCTGTAGAGTAACTTCTGTGAAGTACCCCCTCAACCTAGGTAAGGAAACTAAAGTCACGTCAATATAATCAATGATCAGGTGGACAGTCATAGGCGGGATTGACCATATGGGCAGGGTAGTAAATCCTGAAACTCTCGAAAGAGCCCCCAGATACGAATACAATCCTGGAAATATCTTCGGTGCTACTCAGTTACAACCAGGGGCCATCCCAATCATAACCTCTCACACTTCCCTGTGCTTAACTCCCTTGTAAGAGGAGGATCCCGAGAACACTAATTATATAAAGGAATTTCACACTCTCACCTGGACAGACACATAAATGTTTCGTTTAGTGGTCTTGGAGAATTTACTCACAATGAACTATTCCAAGACCCTAAAACCTAGTCTTGTTGGTGCACCCTATAAAAGAAAAGAGTGTAATTCATTTTATTATGCGTTGATTTTAATTGGCTTATTACTCAAATGGTAAACGGTCGTGCAACTAATGATGTTATGATGCAACAAGAAGTAAAATGCACAACTAACAATCAATGCAAATGCATTGTTTCAAATGAAGAGCAGGGCATGCTACTACGTGAAGTGCAAAATTTTCCTTCAAATGAATATGCAATCATTCCTATATGAAAATTTGACTAATACTCTCCAAGAAAACCTAATTCAAGTACCATGCAAATGCAAGCAATGCATAATGATGAAAAAAACAAATGTTTTTGTATTTTTTAAATTAAATGAGATAAAAAGAAAAAGTATGACTCTACAACCCTCAAACTCTGCAAGCACTACCAGACAACACCCAAGAAAAGCACCAAGGTAAAAGAGACCTAATGCACTAATCCCAAAACAAAAAATAGAAAATGAAATGACAAGAACATTTTCAAAAATTTAAACAAAAAAACGTCTCTGGTCAGAAATGAGGATGTATACAGACTCCAGAAGCATCCAAGAAGACTCAGCAATCATCCAAACTCACCCAGCAACACTTAATCTTCCCCAAAAAGGAAAAAATTAGGGCATACGCGACTGTTTGCAGTAAATCCATGTATATATGTGGCTATTCTAGGAAAACCCACATGTACACGCGATTGTGAAGGAAAAACCTGTGTACAGGAAGAAAAAGAGATAAAAAGAAGGAAAACAGACAAGCTGAGACAAAATTTACTCATGTAAGACACTACTGGGCAAACATGCCCCCAGACCCGACTCAAAAGCAGAGAAATTAGAGCAGTTCAAGAACATTGAATGCCAACAAAACCCCCAAAGGAAATGACTAGGAACTCCCCAGTATGGTCGCCAATTCTGTTACAGAGAAAACTTCCTATGGCTTGGGGTGTACCACAACAGACAGAGTAACTACAGAAATCAATCCCTTCCCAATTTACAAGAGAAATAAAACATCTAACACTAAAGGATATCGAAACATACCTTATCTCGGATGGTTGATGTAGATCCTCGTTGAGCTTTTCCAATCCCGCTTGTGTTAACAATTGGCTCTCTCAACAATCAGCAAACAAGATAAGCATGCTATATAATGGTGTTAGACCTACTCTAGCATATATAATCAATAATGTATAAGAATTTAAAAGCATCCATGGATTCAATATTCATTTAAATGCACATCATTGGACAAGAAAAGATATTTCTATTAATATAAATCAGAGATTACAAGAATGACAACCTCTATCGGCACGTTTGTGAACTGGAGAAACTAAGTCCTCCACCTAGGCCTCCACCACTTCAATCCTCCATCTCTCGATAGAAATCTCACAAGCAAAGGAAATCTTGGGAACAACACCAAGTGCTCCAAGGGACAAAGGGATGCAGATTCAAGTATAAGCTATGGCAACAATGGACTATAGTTTTCTTGCTCTTCAATTCCTCCCCTTGAATGTATCCAAAGGGTTCCTTATATAGTGCTTCAATGGGGTAATGGAAGGTCAAATATGAGCGATCTCGAGGCATATGGAAGGCCAAGAGACAAGTGACTTGGATCTACATCAAGGAAAACTCCAAAATATTTGGCCTTTTGCACACATCCCGATGTACGCGGGTTTAAGGGTTATATCTGTGTGTATACATGAGAAAGGGTTTAAAAGTCATGTATGGAAAATAATAGGTGTTTTTAGGGATGGTCTTGGAAACATCAAAGGTACAAAAATAGTCCATGGGGTCCAAAGAGTCTGCAGAGGGACAGGGAAGGCCTTAAATGTGTGATCTACCGTGTGGTAAAATCAGCTGTGATCTACCATAATTTTGATGCACCCTGCTACCCCAAAAACAAGAAATACCTAAAAAACATGTGACTATGATGTAAGCACAGGGAGATATGTTGAAAATAGGAACAAAAAAAGTAGTTTTTTATTTTCTTCCTCCAAAATTAATAAATATTATTTTGTTATTTTAACTATTATTTTATTATTTTCATTAGGATGCCCATTTTGAATTGAAATTTCCTCTCATTCCTGCAACAAAACCACATGCTGATGGAATTCTTAGTTAAGTTAAAACTCAATCGACGAAAAAATCCGCGAAGAAGCAAAATCAACCTACCGCACCAGCTAGTCAACATGTTCCACATCCTAAAAGTGCATCTTCTCTTGTTGTTTCCATCGAAGTAAATGTGGTCCAATCCACAAAATGTTCGGGAGGAAGGAAAAAAGGTGAAAACAAATCCAAGAAACCTAACAACCAATAAGAAGGCAACAAAACAAAAAATCCTGATGTTGATTCTAAGAATAAGAGAAAGGCAAAGTTTTCCTATCTGATTTGTGGAGGTGATCATTTAAGTAAAGAGTGTACTTTTCGTGAGGAGGTTAGAAATATTTTGAAGAATTCACCCACCCATGCATTTCTTACTGGCTCTTTCCCCACACAACAACAATTGATTGACCATCAATCTTTGCACCGGCCTTATTTATCCATAGATGAAGTCAAAATGATGTCAAGTGAAATGGTTCACCTTAATACTCGATCTTAAAGCTATGACCCTCCTCCAGAAAATAAAACTGATAATGGTCCACTTGAAAAAACTTTAGCATCCACTCTTCCCACTAATGGTCTTCATATTGAAAAACCTATTCCTGATGCAATTCTTCACCCACCTAAGAGTACACTTCAAAATTCCATTCTTAATCCTAACGCATGTGATTCCTAGTACTATAATATAGTAGAAGATATGGCCCAAGCACCCTGTGCTATGTCAGCTCTTGAGGTACTCCAAACATTCCCTACACAACGAAAGAATTTATTGACAGCTCTTGGAGCACTGGATCCTGAAAACAACAACATTATCGCTTTCAAGTTGGATGATTTTAAAACTAGGATCTCGCATCAATTGGATTTCCATCTATCCATGAAAGCTATTGGTAAAACAATCCATTGTATCGTATTGGAAGATGGAGCCTCAACCTTGGTCATGTCTTTATAATGTTGGAGAGCTATTGGTTCTCCTGAAATTAATCATTCACCCACAACATTAAAAGCCTTTGATGGTCATGGATTTCAACCTTATGGATTACTACCCTCTTTCTAGGTATAACTAGGGGGGAAATCAGTTTCCATTCATGTTGAAGTTGTTGATGGTCCTTTAGACTACAATCTTCTCCTAGGTCAAAACTGGTTTTATGCTATGCAAGCAATTTCTTCATCCGTGTTTCATGTAGTTCAGTTACCATTCCAAGTGAAGATTGTTACTGTTGACTAATTATATTTTTGTTCACCTGATGCCACTACGAATACTACAAACAATGTTCCAATTTGGGCTTCCACATCCCCCCCAATATCAGAACATTGGAGTAGGCCTCATCAAAGATTCCCCACTCATGGGAATCTTCTCGTTATCTAACCCTCCTCCCGTTTCACAACCAGCATCCATGAACATGATTTCTATCTCTGCCACAGATAAAGGAAATTCCATTGTTGATTCAACATCCTTGAGTCCTTTTGAGGAAATGTACCATTCTATTCAAACCACTAGTGACCCCACCATCAACGATCATTTGTTGGTGGCCTTATATCCTTATCACCTACCATATTGGGAAGAACCCCCTCGTCTCTACATTATCTTTCACATACAATCCCCTATGATGAATCCATCCTGGAAGTTTTGTCCTTAGATAGATGCCCTGGAAATATCATCATCATTGATCTTCTTTACTTCCCAATTTCCATATGGTGGAAGAACAATTTGCATCAACTGTTTCTTTTGATATAGTAAATGATCCTCACTCGTGATTTCGAATCTGAGGGTAATTTATGTAACATCACCAAAACCATGCCAGTTGATATATTGGTGAAACCCAGTATCCCAGAGAACATTCAGATAGACCATAACTCTTCGCCTTTAGAGATACACTCTTATACGACCTTATTTAAGTAATTCAAAGACATTTTTGCTTGTACCTATGAAGAAATTTCAGGGATAGATCCCTCTATCGTAGTTCACAAAATAAAAACCTAACCTAGAGCCAAGCTAGTTCAACAAAAGTTACCTTAGGTACATCCATGAAAAAGCAGCAGCCATCAAGGAAGAAGTTGAAAAAATTCTTAAGGATGGGTTCATTTACCTTGTGCCCTTGACTGAATGGGTATCCAACATAGTCCCTGTCAATAAAAAGAAGGGTACTATTAGGGTTTTCATTGGTTTTCAGGATTTGAATTGGTCTTGTCATAAGGACAACTTCCCCACCCCGTACATCGATCAAATTATCGACAGCTGTGACTGTAGTGTCATCTTTTCGTTCATGGATGGCTTATATGGCTATAATGAAATTGAGATACTTCGATCAGATCAACACAAGATGACTTTCATCTACCCTTGGGGAACCTTTTCCTATAGAAATATCCCTTTTCGTTTGAAAAATACTAGCACTACTTTTCAACGTGCCATGTCATGTGCTTTCCATGGCATTAAACAGATTGTGGAACCTTATATTGATGACCTTCCTACTCATTTGAAGCAGTGGGATCACCATGTTGATCATCTGAGAGCCATTTTTCTCAGATGTCACCATTTTAACATTTGATTAAACCCACATAAATGTGTTTTCTGTGTCGAAACTATTCGACTGGTTAGGTTTATTGTATCCAAGGATGGAATCCATATAGACCCTCTGAATATTGAAGCTATCCTGGATCTACCTACCCTAACCAATGTTACCTAACTCCAAAGTTTGCATGGGAAGGAAATTTTTTTACATCGTTTCGTTTGCAATTATGCTAAAAAAATCGTATGGTTTCATGCGATTATTGAAAAAGGATACCCCTTTTGTTTCGGATGACTTGGTGCAACACGCATTCAATAACCTCAAATAGGCTCTTATGCATGCACCTATGTTGCACTTGGCTACCCAACATTTACCATGGGCATGATAACTGGTACACCAGAGGTGCATCCTTCCTTGTCCTCTCATACTAGGGAAAGGTCCTCTCAATTCTCTAACGCCCGCACCAGATATGGACCGAAATGTCTCATGATGTTCTGAACCCAGCTCATGTACCACTTTAATGGGTGAACAACCACCATATTATACAAAGGATTATTCCATGTATGTGGATGCCTTGTTAGTTTTTCAACATTCAAGCTAGCATTATGTTAGGATATTTAACTAAGAGAACAACAAGTACAGCAATCAAACATGAGACAATGAACACAGTGTTTTTCCTTGGGGAAACCATAAATGGAGAAAACCCCGTAACTTCCTCAGAGATAGAATCAACACAAAAGATAAAACCCCAAAATAGTAAGATGATCTCCCGACAGCAGTAACCTCTTTCTTCCTTGCCCCAGTGTCTTTCTCTTCCTCAGCTATGTGCTACAACTAAGTGTGGATGAGTGTGTGATAAATAGAGAATTCACCTCTCTATTTATACTAATTCTTGACATGAATAAAACCCTACTAGGGCCAACTTCACTAGGTGAGTCTAATAACCCTAGTGCCCGGGAACTGCGGGGACTTTAACCCTTAGACAATAGGAGGGTTACCCACAATGACTTGAAATGACTTGTTTACATTATAGATCTTTTCGATCGGAACATCAGGGCATGACATGACATAATAACATCCTGGAATAAAAATTGGGTTAGAATAGATAAGAAACACAAGTGAATACATTCCGAATTTACAATTACATCAACACTCCCTCTTAACTAGGAATGTATTCTCTCGACACAATTTTCATCATTGGTCTTCTTCTCCGGATCTTCTAGTAATCTGCATCTCCAAGTCATATTCATATTCAAGTAATCTTCATCTTCATGTCATCTTCATTTATGGATATGGATCGTCACTCGATTTGTATCATCATCACTGGATCTGGATCATCACTGGACATCATCACTGGATCTGGATCATCACTGGATCTGGATCATCACTAGATACGGATCATCACTATTGGATCTGGATCATCACTCGATCTGGATCATCTTGGAGACATCATAATTGGATCTGGATCATAGCTCGATCTGTATCTTCTCTCATCATCATCATATGTGCTATCTCATGGTTCTTCTCGTCACAGAAATTTCTACAGAGCTAGCCTTCTTTCATGTTGGTTGTAGGACTAGCCATCATGTAGGTCTTCTTCAGTGCTTATATCTGACCTACTTGTCAGAATGGCCCGCCCAGCACTTACATCTAACCTACTCGTCATAAAGGCATGCCCAACACTCACATCTGATCATGTAGGAGACTACAATCACATCAAAAGGGCCCATCACTCACATTCACCAGCATGATAGGACACTGCTATCATCTGTGAAAAGGCTTCAGCACTTACATCTGACCTACTCATCAGAAAGGCATGCACTCACATCTGATCTGGTAGGAACCAAATCCTACACCTCATCAGAATGGCCCCTAGTCCAAGGTTGAGCTACCTGGTAATAGACCAGGTGCCTCCATTCTCCTAGAGAATGACAATTTCCCTAACATCTAATTTGGTAGGAACCAATCCTACACCCTCATCAGAATGGCCTGCACTCACATCCGATCTGGTAGGAACCAAATCCTACACCCTCATTAGAATGGACCCTAGTCCCGGACAGAGATACCTAATAATGGACCAAGTTCCTCCACTCTCCTGGAGAGTGGCAGTTTCCCTTACATCTGACCTACTCATCAGAATGGATAGCACTCATATTTGACATGGGAGGAACCTAATCCTTTAACCATGATAGAATGGCTCAGCCCTTACATCTAACCTGCTCATCAGAATGGATCTCTCAGTCCCAGACTGAGTGCTCCTAGTAACTGACCAGGTACCTCCATTCCCAAAATGGAATTCAGCACTCATATCTGACAAGGAAGGAACCAAATCCTCTCACCATGACAAAATGGCTCAGCCCTTACATCTGACCTGCTCTTCAGAATGGCTTCTGGACTCGTCACTTTCCCTTGGAAGGGACCTTGATCTGGAGAACACCAAGCTTCTCCTTGAAGTACTCAAACTTCACTCTGGCCAATGGCTTCATCAACACATCAACTATCTGATCGTACGTCACAACATACTAGAGCTTCACTGCTCCCCTCTGCACCATATCCCTAATATAGTGATACTTGATCTCGATATGCTTTGACTTGTCATGGAACACTGGATTCTCTGACAACTTCACACAACTCTGGTTGTCACAATGTATACAAGTAGCATCCAACTGGAGATCAAATAAATCAGACAGTAGCTTCCTCAGCCATACTACCTCACAACTAGCTAAACAAGCTGTGACGTACTCTGCTTCAGATGTACTCAGTGCCACACAAGATTGCTTCCTACTAAACCAAGAGATCACACCTGATCCCATATTGAATCAACACCCTGAAGTGCTCTTCCTATCGATGGCACTGCCTACCCAATATGAATCAACATAACCCTTTAGGTTAATCTTCTGATTTGCATCATACTTGAGCCCATAATCAATTGTACCCCTCAGGTACCTCAGAATATGCTTTGCAGCAATTAAGTGAACATTTCTCAGATCTATCAAGAACTATCTCAAGGTGTTCACAACAAAGAAAATGTCTGGTCTTGTGTTCGTCAGGTACATCAAGGACCCAATCATCTGATGATACATCGTAGCATCAATTGAATCTGATGAAGTATCGCTCAATAGCTTCAGGTTTGATGCCATAGGTGTGGCCATAGCCTTGTAGTCCATCATCCCAAACCTTTTCAGGATCTCTACTGCATACTTCCCTTGTCTAAGGATGATTCCATCTGCACTCTGCCACACCTCCAAACCTAGAAAATAATGCATCATACCCAAGTCCTTCATTTCGAACTTAGTAGCAAGCTTTCTCTTCATATCAGCAATCAACCCATCCATACCTGTCACAAACAGATCATCTACATACAGTAGAAGCATCACTGGGTTGTCATCTTCAACCTTGTAGTAAAGGTTGGAATCTACTTTACTCTTGGTAAAGCCCAAACTAGATAGAAAGCTGTCAATTCTACCGTACCATGTCCTGGGTGCCTCCTTCAAATCGTATAGGGATTTCTTCAATCTGCACACATGAGACTCCATGTCATGTGTCTCAAAACCAAGAGGTTGTTCTACATACACTTCCTCTTCCACTACGCCATTCAAGAAATCAGTCTTGACATCCATCTGGTGTATCTTCCATTTCATCACTGCAGCCCGAGCAAAAACTATTCTGATGGAAGTGTATCTGGCTATAGGTGCAAAGGTTTCTTCACAATCTATTCCTTCTTTCTAAGAGAAACCTCGAGCGAAAAATCTTTCCTTATATTTTTCAATGCTACCATCTGCAGCATGCTTGATAAGTTGTAGATCCATTTGGAAGTTACAACTGACTTCCTTTCTGGTCTTGGGACAACATCCCAAACATCATTCTTCATGATCGATTGGTACTCTTCGATCATAGCATCCTTCCATTCTTTCTGTTCTGCCACTTCTTCATAATTGGAAGGTTATTTATCAATGAAATCACATAGTAATGCTACATACCCAGAGAAGGATCTAGTCCTCTTTCTTTCTCTGTGATTCTCTTTTGGAGCCCCATATCTTTGTGCACCTTGGATAACTTCTCGTACCCAGCTGGTTTCCTCTTATGAGGATTCTTCTCTGGAGGTGGATCTACAAGTCTTTGTGGTTCTTCAAAATCTCGATCTTCTTCTTGAGCTTCTTCATTCATGGTTGTATCATGAATTCTAGGTGCTTCTGCTTCTTCAAATTCTTCAGTAGGTTTCCTTCTATATTTGTTGTAAGCTATGTCTTCATCAAATGTCACATCCCTACTGATATCAATCTTCTTGAATCCTGGGAAGTATATTTTGTAATCCTTCGAGCTTTCAGAGTATCCCACAAATATACCCTTCTTTCCTGAAGGATCTAATTTAGTCCTCTTCTCTTTTTGAATGTGTATGTACACTCGACAGCCGAATATTCTGAGATGGCTAACTTCTGGTTTCTTGCCATAGAAGACTTCTTTAGCAGTCTTATTCTCGAGTACTCTATGTGGAGTGTGGTTCTGTACATACACTGATGTTCTGGCAGCTTCCGCCCAAAGATGCATAGGAAGATCTTAATCATGAAGCATTTCTCTTGTAGCTTCCATGATAGTTCTATTCTTCCTTTCTGCAATATCATTCTGTTGTGGATTATAAGGAGTGGAAAACTCCCTCTTAATCCTTGATTCTTTGCATAGCTCTTTGAATTCATTTGAAGTGAAATATTCACCATTATCTAATCGAAAGATCTTGATCTTCTTTTCAATGTGGTTCTCGATCAAGGCTTTGAATTCCTTGAACTTTCTAAATACTTCATATTTGTTCTTCATGAAGTAAACCCATGTCTTCCTAGAAAAGTCATCAATAAAAGAAACATAATATGCATACCCGGTTAGTGAGTTTGATGACATAGGACCGCATACATTGGAGTGGATGATTTCCAAGATTCCTTTTTCTTTGCTTTCACCGCTTGGAAATGTCTTCTTTGTATTCTTTCCTTTCACACATCCTTTGCATACCCCATCATGCTTTGCTTGGATTTCTAGAAGACCTTCAACAGCTCTGCTTGCAAGAGGTAGTGCTCTGTAATGCACATGTGCAAGCCTTCTATGCCAAAGTTCACTTGGATCTACTGTGTCATGGACCAAGGCTTGTTCTGGATGGCCCTTTAATTTGTACAATACTCCTTCTTGTTCTCTAATCACCACTGCATCATCGATAGTCTTTCCTTTTGGCCACATGATGACTTGACCATCTATAAATGCAACCCTCATTCCTTTTGCATCTAGTGCAGATATGGAGAGGAGGTTCTTCTTGAGTCTTGGCACAAAAAATACTTCCTTCATTGTCATAGAATTTCTAGAGTCTGGCTTATAGGAAGATTCCCCACTACCTTTTATTGGATATTGGTAGTCATCTCCTAGCTTCACCTTGTGAGGAGATTCATGTTCTGATAGTCTCACTAAGGATTCCTTGAATCCTGTCTTATGTTTGGAATCCCCGCTATCAATGAGCCAATCATTTTTTCCATGAGTAATGTTTCCTGTGAGAGAGAAAATCAAAACATATTCATCCTCGCTTGAAGAATCTTCACTTTCATATCTGGTTCTTTTCTTGGATGGTTCATCATCCTCTATAGCATGAGCATGATGTCTTCTTTTGTTTCTCTTTTTCTTATTATGTTTCTTAAAACAATTTCTTGCAAAGTGTCCTGCTTCATCACATGTATAACATATGATCCTAGACAAATCTTTTCTAGTGTTATCTTTGTGAGAGCGCTTACCTCTAGAGTGATGAGATCTTCTTTTGGTTAACTTGGAGTGTATCGTGAGAGCTTGATCTTCACTTCCCATCTTCTCTTCTCGAGCTGCTATTCGAGCTTCTCCTTGAGATCATTCTTCCCATAGTATTCTAAACTTGACTAACTTCTTTCTAGCATATATCAATTGAATAAAGGAGTCCCATGATCTAAAATACCATTCAAGGTAGTCATCACAATCTATGCATTTTCCACTTCTTCATCTATTGCTTCTAGTTGTTCCTTGATCTGAGAAACTCTTGTGAAGTAAGAATGGGTTGTTTCTGCATTCTGAATCTTCACATTCTTCAGTTGATTTCTCAGAGTCATCTTCCAGTTTATGTTCTTCCCTTTAAACAATTTGGTTAGGGAATCAAACATAGCTTTAGGCGTCTTTAGGGAGGAAACCTGTGGTATGAGGTGAACCTTGATATAATCAGCAATGATCCTCTTTGCCATAACCAACTTCTTCTTATGTAAGGGATTTTCCTCATCTCCCTCTAGAACTAGAACCTCCTCATTGATATAGGAGTCCAACTCATTTTCTTCCAGAACCAGGGAGATCCTATACTTCCTAGATTGGAGGTTATCAGCTCCCTAAAGCTTTTCATCAAGCTTGGTATGATGAGACATCTTAACTAAGAACCTCAAATGGAAATACAAAATATTTAGATATTACCAGGTCAAGATGTCGAATCTGGATTTGGAGCTGAAATCCTGCAGAGCTGGTTCAGGAGAAAATTAGGGTTTTTCTTTTCCGGAGTTCTGTTCGACCAATTTCTTTGAATTTGATCCCTAACTTTTATTTTAGGGAGGATATCAATCCAGGACTAGGCTCACTGAAAAATTCCTCTTCTGTGAAAAGCCCTAATTTCTGGCAGCAGTGTCAGGTCCAAAACTGAAAAGCCTCAGAATTGGATTCTACTTTGATAGAAAGATGCGCCCTAGGGAGGAGAGTTATTCCAACCTTATTTTGCTGAAAATATGTGGAGAGATATCCACAAAGTCATGGAATCCCTAGTTCCCGCAACTGCACAGTGTCTTCTTCTCAGGTTAGCTCTGATACCATGTTAGTTTTTCAACATTCAAGCTAGCATTATGTTAGGATCTTTAACTGAGAGAAGAACAAGTACAGCAATCGAACACAAGAGACAATCATACACAGTTTTTTTCCTTAGGGAAACCATAAATGGAGAAAACCCCGCAACTTCCTCAGAGATAGAATCAGCACAAAAGATAAAACCCCAAAACAGTAAGATGATCTCCCGATAGCAGTAACCTCTTTCTTCCTTACCCCAGTGTCTTTCTCTTCCTCAGCTATGTGCTACAACTAAGTGTGGATGAGTGTGTGCTAAATAGAGAATTCACCTCTCTATTTATACTAATTCCTGACATGACTAAAACCCTGCTAGGGCCGACTTCACTAGGTGAGTCTAATAACCCTAGTGCCCCAGAACTGCGAGGACTTTAACCCTTAGACAATAGGAGGGTTACCCACAATGACTTGACATGACTTGTTTACATTATATATCTTCCCGATCGGAACATCAGGGCATGACATGACATAATAACATCCCAGAATAAGCATCGGGTTACAATAGATAAGAAATACAAGTGAATACATTCCAAAGTTACAATTACATCAACATGCATCTCTTTCAACCATTGGTATGGTTTTATTCTAGATCGGTGAGCACGATCAGGAGCATGTGATCTATTACGTCAATAAGAGTATTTTAGACTCCAAAACCCACTATTCACATGTGGAGAAACTCGCTCTAACCATGTTCATCACAGTCCAGAAGTTCTATCATTACACTTTTCTCCGTACAACCACTGTCTACGCATATTCTAGCCCCAAGTATTATATCTTGATCTTCAAGTACTTAGGGGAAAATACTCCTGTTGGATTTTCATCCTCCAATAGTTTGAGTTGGAATTTTCCAAAACTTGTTCTAAGAAGTCTCTCATCTTTGTCGAGCTTATGTGTGACCTTCCCCATATTACTGAGGGAACTGAGCCCATTGATTCTTTACCTGATGAATATTTTTTTCTCATTAGTACGTCTGAACCTTGGTATGGAGATCTCATTCTCTATCTCCAGACACAACGATATCATCCTAATGCAACTCGTGTTGAACTTCGTTGCATCCGCCACCAAGCCAAGTATTATCTCATTATCAATGACACTTTATACCATTGTGGCATTGACACCATATTAGGACGTTGTCTCACTCATGAAGAAGCTGATATTGTTTTAAATTATTTCCATTTAGGAGCCTATGGCAGTCATCTTTCTAGACTGGCTACTACCCAGAAAATATTGTGTGCCGGGTATTTTTGGCCTTCTATATTTAAGGATTGCATTGAAACTATCAAAAAATGTCTGCCTTGCCAACTATTCACAACCAAAAAGTGCACCCATCCCGTTCTGCTACATCCTATCCTAGCATTTGGCCCTTTTGCAAAATGGGGCATAGATTTCATGCACTGTAGACCTACCTCAGCTGAGGGGCATGGCTAAATTATTGGGATCGTAGATTGCTTCACTAAATGGGCTGAGGCTATGCCTACGTATGTCAAAGATGGAAATACAACTACTCTCTTTTTATTTAGCCATATTATTGCCATATTCGGGATCTCTAGATCCATTGTGACTGATCACAGGTCACTTTTTCAGAATAATATGATGGCGTAATTAAGTGCAAAATTAGGGTTTTGTCATGATAACTCTATACCTTACTATCCACATGCCAATGGATAGCATGAAGCAATCAATAAAGTCTTAAAAAATATGCTTCAACAGATGGTAGGGAAAGCTAATTCTAATTGTAATTTGCAAATTTGTTTCCCTCTATGGACTTACAGGACTACCGTCAAAACATCCACTGGTTTCACACCATTTCAATCGGTATACAGACTAGAGGATTCTCTCCCAATAGAGTGGGAGATTCCTTCCTTGAAACTTGTTCTAGAAATATTTCCCAATACCACTGAGGAAGAATGTTTCCTATACTTAAACAAGCTTGACAAAACTCGTCGTGATGCTACCTTAGCAAATGAGGCACACAAATCGTGAATGAAAGTGCAATACTGCAGATTCGTTCAACCTCGCTCCTTCAACAAAGGTGATCTGGTCTTGACCTATGACCATAAGCATGATAAGTTGGGGGCTGGAAAACTAGATTCTATGTGGTATGTGTAATGTCCCAATTTCTAAATTTTATTAAATGACCAATTGTTTTTACTTTTCCCCAATTTTGAGGTTAACTACTTTTGATGTCTAGACCTCCAAATTTGCCCAAATGCTCCCAAATTTTCTCTGAAGGTACATGACTGATATTATAAATTAAATATGATATTAATATATGTTTAAGTACCCCCAAATTTATTCTTCAAACTTGTTTAATGTTCTATTCAAAGTAGGATTCTTTACTAGCAAATTGGGGCTCCAATTCCCCCTGGGTAATTGTCGGAAATGGCTTCACAAATGATCCCAAAGTCACTCAAATTTATGAAAATAGGATGGGGATGTGTAAGGGACATTTTCAAAGTCTCATATGCATCATTTTTTAGTTTATATAGGCTGTTATTACTCTTTACAAAACAACTCCCAAGTCACAATTTCGACCCCTGGGGAAAATGCACCAAATCTTCTCCCAATGCAATAAAAATGAGTAAAATGGATTCCAATGCTTAAGTAATGAAAATGAGACTTGAAATAAAAATAAAAATAAAAATATACATTATATATTTATCAGATATACATTCCTCCATTTGAAATAATAAGCATTACCATGGCATATATCAAAATAGAGTGGAAATGGTCATTGTTTGCTCATTAAAATATAATATTTAACTGATTACAATTATAAATGGACAATTAAAGGCTCTCCCAATTCGAAATCATCATCATTACAATGGTTCACAACAAGATAGTGGGGAAATGACACTATTTCTTCATTGTTCAACATTTTTACATAAATTATTTTGGGTATTTAGAACTAGGAGTCTTATGAACATGAAATATAGAGAATATACATCATAAAATAATATAATGGGCATTATAATATTCCCCAAAGAGATCAATATCTCACCCAAAGGGAAATCCCTCCATTAGCATGAATATGGTGTGAAAATTGGAAATAGTTGAGAGAGAGAGTGCTGCAATAGAAGAATACACATGATTTCCTGTATATTACACCTGAAAATAATAAACCATTAAATATTCATGAAATACCTGATTTGAATCTCCAAACACCAACTTGGATGGGAATCTTTCACCCTCGAAATTGGCTAAGGCAAGAAAACTAGTCATCCACTAGCTCTCACAATTCACAAATGATTAAAAGATATTCTCTTGGTTTCTTCCTATATTTTATAAATATCCTTA
The DNA here is from genome assembly GCA_001517045.1 of Pseudotsuga menziesii. NCBI lineage: Eukaryota > Viridiplantae > Streptophyta > Pinopsida > Pinales > Pinaceae > Pseudotsuga > Pseudotsuga menziesii. Next base: position 41,343 of record LPNX010418357.1, read on the forward strand.
GCCTTATAATGTTCCCAATCCATCCACAAACTCAAGCTAATTCGAATTTGGGTGTGGGCTCAATATTTTGTTGATGAAATTGTCATTGATGCCAACATGGACTTGCAGTGGCCCCACGGGATGTAATTGATGCCACTAAGTCCCACTTGTAGTGCCTTGAAGTGCCTTAACCCCTTAAAAAGTGGTTTTCACCTTGCAGTGCCTTGGATCCCAAACAGAGTGGGTTTGTTCCTTGAAGCACCTTGTACCTGGTTGACATGTTCCATGTACCCACAAGCGTGGATCTTGAAGCCACCACTTTGTTGAAGATGTTGAAGAGTCTGTTGATGGTGTTGAAGAACTTGGAGATGGTATTAAATCCTTTATGGATGTTGGAGAAACCCTATATGGGTTGGATAATCATTAATGACCCATTCTGTGGTCATTCATGCTATGATGATGTCATGGTATCCTAGAAGAAGACCTAGCATCCCCATAGAAGATATCTTGACCCTTGGAGGTATCTTGGTGTGGTCAAGGTGGATGAAGAACCCTTGAAGATGTCCTTGGACCCACACTTGTTGGTTCTTGAAAATGGTATGAGCCTTTAAAACCCTTGTGGTCCTTGTACCCTTGGGGTTTTTGGTGGATCCCTTGATGAAACATGAAGATAATGATGAAGCCTTCAACGTGTTGAAGACTTTTGACATGACCTTGAAACAAGGATGGTCTAGGGAAAAGAAAGGGGTAAAACAACTCCTTGTTGACAAAGGTTGAAGCCCAAAGTTCATGAATAAGGCAATGAAACCCCAAACTTGTTGAATTATTTTTTTTTTCACCTTAAAGCAACAAAAGAGAACACCTTGTTGAACTTGAAGAAGTTGGCTCCAAACAAATAATTTAAATTAAAAATACAAATTTTTTTTTGAAAGTCGACTCCAAACAAATAATTTAAATTAAAAATACAATTTTTTTTTGAAAGTCGGCTCAAAATTATGGTGGGAAACCACTATAAATACCCTATCACGTTTCAATTTTGGAAGTATGATTTTTGGTGCTGAGTTTTACCTCTGAAAATTTCGGGTACACAAGTCACTGAGGCAGCTGTAGTCTTTTGAAGTTCTTTTTCTCTCTAATTTTTGGGTATCACTGAGGCAGCCTTTTGAAGGATGGTGTGGGTGCTTTGTTGAACCTATGGAGCTCTGAAATTCGGATAGATAGAGGCTGAGACAACTCATGGATATTACAGGTAGCTACAACATGTTTGTATCTCTGTGAAATGGTGTGTGGATATTGCATTATCTCTCTGATTGTGATCTCGATGGAACCTATAGCCATAGACCTTATGCTTGATCCATTTCATATGGCATTGTAAAGAATGAAAATGACTTGAAGTCTGAAGAATACTACCCAGCTCGTAGCAAAATTTTGGGCTACCTTAGAAGAATTTTATCTCAAGCATATCCTCCATCAGAGTTATATGACATTCAAGACTTGAACATTGCATGATGAAGGTGGTGATCATAAAGAAATTGTGCTTCTCTAAGAAGATTGGTAGTGAGTTTGGTCATGATCTATGGATAGAAAACAATAAGACTAGTTAGCTTGCTGACAATTGACTAAGGCAGGAACAGGAGCAGAAACAGTAGTAAGCATTTAATTCAGATTTTTGGACTGTTCAAAGTTTTGGGTCTGTTCATTGGAGCTGCAACAAAAGTTTAAAAAGTAGAAATTTCATGGGTTAATATATCTCTGTGATTTCCAAATGATTGAGGGAGCAGCAGACATAAGGATGAAGGGAATTCGGTGGTGATATTAGCTCAGATATATTTTTTTTCCAGCAGAAGAGAAACAATCTTGAATTTCAAGGACACTGAGGAAAATACGTGACTGTTTGGAGCAGCAATACATGACTGTTTGGAGCAGTAGAGATGCCCTAAAGTTAAAAAATTGCAGCAGCAGAACATAAAATTTTAATGGATCTTTTCTTTTTATATCAACAAATATGAATTCCTTCTTGGGGTTGATCTTTATGTTTGATGCCAAGTTTCTTTTTGGATTTTGACATGGTGCAGCAAACACAAAAATTGCAGTTAAGGTCATGATGGACTCTGAATATTCTCCTATAGATTAGAAGCAGTCAATAAGCTTACAAGCCCTTCATTCAATTACACATAACAGTAGTGTCCCACGGTGGTGAAGAAGGAATTGGTGAAGAAGGAATTTGGAGTGACCAGCAGTAGTGGACTGAGGCAGCAAATAAATTTGGTGACTGAAGTTGTGTGAAATTTGGATGAACCAACAAAAGCAGTATACCCTATCCCTAAATTCGATGATAAGGCAGCCTTAATCTTCACACCTAAAACAGTCCGGTTTTGACAGTGCTTAACCTCCTGAAGAAATGATAGTGTTTTCTTGAACAACGTACAAGAGTATGAACAGTATGATATACAAGGTATGTGTAATATTGAGTGTTATACTAGTGTGATACAGTAATGAAGAATTCAGTGACATGTATACAGTATATATAGTGAAGTATCCTGAAGTGTATAAATAGTGATGATGCATTTCTATGTGCAGTGATGATGATGACATATACTCTATACTGATATATGATGCACACCATGCATACAATGTTGATGATGAACACTCCATGCACATAATGATGATGATGAATGCCTTGTACAAGGTGTTATACTTAGGCATGATGATGTTGAGTGTACAAGTTATGAATAGGGATGTATGTACAGTGGCATCTATGCAGTGAGCATACAATGATGTATATAATGGTATAGTACAGCAATACATTGTTGTTTGAACTACTAGATGATGATTATAGTGAAATATGTATAGGTGAACAAAGATGTTATAGATCCTTGATACTCTATGTTGAACTATGAATGATGATGGTGCATGCTTAACGATGCATACCCTATAATGATATTGCATGCTTGATAGGCCTTGATGATGATAATGTTGCACACTTGATGCATACTTTTTGACACTCTTGTTGAAGACATGAGCAGACCTAGATGAACAAATTCCTTGATGACTTGTTTACGTGTGACATCTACAAGAGCATGACATGATGAAGTAGAGTGATTTAAAAGAAGATATGATAGTGGTACACCTACAACTATAAATACATTGAAGATTGATGACTTGATAAGCAGTGAGCAGACCATACAGAGTTACAGTAGTAAAGAATGAAGAGGATGAGCATCAGAGATTGACCAGAAGTTCATGAGCAGTGGTATTGATGAGTAGACCTATGACCAGCAGTAGAGATGATGACCAGTGTTGATGAACATAGAAGATTGAAAAGTGTGTTGCAGCAGTGTTGATGAAAGTGATGATCAGATGATCAGCAGTACTGACCAATAGCAGAACAAATTGAAGAGACAAGTGATGTTGATGTGATTTATGAGATGATGTGACAATGAGCTTTAATTGTAAAAGCAAGCTTGTCTTGATTTTGAGGTTAGGATACCTCAAACCCTTCTTAGCAGGGTCTAAGAAAACCAGGCAGGATGCTAGATGAAGAGTAGGTGCTCTTTGTATCAGTAGGTGCTGATTTTACCTCACGGTTGTAGCCGGACCAAAACTAATACAAAAAGATTACAAAATTATATGGTGTTGTGTTCTTTTTTGTTATGGTTCTTGATGATTCAAATGTTTATTATATGTGAATGATGAAGTGAAATATGTTTATGAAATGATTATTAAATTGGTAGAATTAATTGGTAGTTAATTTTCACAAGTTAAGAAAAGTTTTAAAATTGCTTTACACTGATTCACCCCCCCTCTTAGTGTCTAACAGATTTTCCATGTGCCCTCCCTTTCCTAGCCTTCCATCTTCCCCCAATTTGAGTAGGAACCCATTGGGATTCCCCAACTCACATGAGAGCTCTCTTGCATGCTCTATTTGAAACTGAAATGTCATATATGTCATATGTCAACCTTAATATCTTATTTGTTTCATAGGTGGCATAGCATCTTCAACATTGTTGTCATATAGCTAGGGAATCCAGTCCAAGTGTCTCACTAGCTCCAAAATGACTAGATTCCTTTCCCATGTTATCTACATTTATTCTCAAATTTGACCTATGATTCATATGGACCAATTTATTCACCCTATAACTCATCCAATAAACTTTAGGCTTCCCGTGGATTCAAAATTTCAAGAGGAGGTTGCCATTTGGTACCAAATTTCTAGCTTGTGTGGGCCCCATACTCTCCATGTGTCTCCATGCTCCAATTTTATCTTGTATTTATTTATTTAGCTCCGTTATTAAATATTTATGCCATTCTAATGTTTAAACATCATTTATTTCCCCCTTATTCCAAATCCCAAAGCTTCCACCCCGAACCTAGGAAACTAGTAATTTTCCTCCTAGGCAATTATTTGACCCTTAGCATCAATTTGACAAACTCTCATGAATATGGAAAATGTGATTAGGCCATTGTGACCCAATGCAAAATTTGGGACATGACAAATCCTCCCTTCTCAATATTTCTTTTCCTCAAGCAATTTCAAACATGGGTGTTGAAGAACCTGCTTTCTGTATGATTCTTTGAAGTTGCCATTGAGTTTCCCAACTTTGAGTCTTTGAGATTCCATGAATATTTGAAAGAGGAACCAACATGCTTGTTGTTGTACTAATCTGATTAAAATGAATTTATTAAGTGGGGAATCCATCTCCCATACTGCTTGTTTCCCCAAAATTTGAAATCAATGGGACTAAAAAAATATCCCAGAGTCCCTTGCTTGTATTGCACTCCATCAATTAAGAGTTCTCTCCAACCCATACCATGAGTAAAGAGAAATCTGGGATCCCATTTTCTTGTATGAATTATTCCAAACATTATGAGTACATAATATACATCATCAAAGTACATAACAACATAATAAATATGTACATCAAGGAGGCGCCTCATAAAAAAATCCTGAAAGTGCTTATACCTTCAAGTAAGTAGACCACCATTTGCCAAGTGCATACAAGCTTCAAGTGAACAATAAAATATTCTCCAATGACATAGGTGAGGATCCCATGTCCCATGATGCTGCTCCAAAGATATATAATATAATCATCCATGTATTCTTTCATCCAAGGAGTGAATGAAGAACCTCCACCAAAATCTGAACCAAATAATGAGCAAAAAACCGAGACTTTAAATGAATCAGAGAAGTCTCACCCATACATCTATGAATGATAGAATCATAAATATATAAAAAAGTATGTGTCTGGAAACAAAAATTTTCTCAGGTCATAAATCTATTCACCCCGGTGTTGGATGAATTTCCTCCAACATCAAATAAACCAAGTGTTGAGAAAGAAAAACCATGAGTCTTCAAGTGACTCAAAAGCATATCATAGGTGCATCCATGTAGATGTGCATAATCATAAAGTAAAAAAGGATGCTGCTGAAAATTTGAATAAGAATTTTCTCCAACCATGTCATCATAAAAAGTAAATCTAGGAGTTCCATACTCCTCATGTGGAACCATCAAAAAGAACCCTTTCACCCATACTTCATTGCGACTAATGCTGCAAAACATGGAATCACAGGATGTAGGAGAATGAAATAACTCACCCAAATGATAAAAAAATTCAGAAGTTTCATCATGGGAAGGATCCATATGGGTAGTATCATGCAGCTACTTCAAAAGTGTGAAACCTTTATCATAGATTGGTTTCAATGTAGAGGAATCGTTCTCTTCTTTGAAAATTGCATAATCTTCATCAAGAGACAATTCAAGTTCCTCTTCCACCACATCAAGTGTTTGGATATCTTCAAGTTCATCCTCAAACACATCAAGAACATTCAAATTTCTACAGTTCTCATGATCCACCATGTCATGAGAATCCTCCAAACAAGCTACCATTTGACAATCTAAAACATAGGAGGAAAAACAAGTATCTTGCAACTTTTCAAGAAGTTGTTCATTTTGAATTGTGAGATTGTGAATATCTTCATTATTCTTCAAGTTTGAATCATGTAACAATTCATTAATCTCAAACAAATGGTTTCTATCAAAAATCAAATACATGAAATTACCTTTGATGTTGCACATTGCCCTTTGAATCTCCTCCAAGTCTTCAAGGGAGGATGGCTCATCCAATGAAATAGCTCTCCAACAGGAATTTGACACTAATTATTGAGTGTCATGGAGTATTCTAAGGGCATCTTGGATATTATTTTCATTCATATTTAATGACCCTTCTATTATAGCATATTTTTGTTTCTCATTTTCTCTTTTTGTTTCTCATTTTTATTGCATTTATTTGTGATTTAAAGCTTGGTTTGGTTCATTTATTTTTAAATATTTAGTTTTTAGGTTAGTTTTAATATTTTCTTTTAATTTTCATGTTTATATTTAAGAGATTTCATAGTTTTATTTCTTTTCAATTTTGGTTTGATTTATTAGAATTCAAAGTTAAGGGGCTTATAGAATGTTTATATGAATTAAAAGGTCCTAAAAAAATAGCATAAAGTCTTGATCAAGGTAATTTAACCAAGGTTAAACCATTGTTATAAGTTGTATTATTGAAAATCAGTAAATCGGGATTTCTTGTAGCACAAGCCTGAAAAAGTTTCACACATGCGCTACAAGAAAATCGCGTAGTTCGAAAATCATGATTTTTGGTTCAAAGTTTTAGAAATTCTCACACATGAGAGGTCATTCATACTTGGTTAATATATTTGATACGTGTTTCCTCTAGAATGATCATTGTGATAGGTGTGAATACTTCAAGCAAATCATCATGAGGGCGAGTTGCGGCGGTTTGTTGTGGAATGATGGAATAATAATGATTAAACACAATTAGACAAATGCGCCTTGAATTTCGTATCCACTGAAGTGCACAAAGATCATATGAGTTCGTTGCGAAGTATTAGCAGTGTGTAATCAAATACTAAAGCAAGTCAAAAATTTAGGGATTTGAGAGGCGATCGTTTGGAGTTATCGTAGTGGTAAAAGACGATTAAGGAATGAAATTGGACACCTAATAGTTAAGAAATCACGATTCTAGCACTTGGATTCATCACTTTGACAGTTTGGCTGCAAATTGATATCAAAGTCCTTGTATTTGGGTTTTCACTAATCAAAGGATTAATCATGGAATTGAATTAATATTATTAGTATGTAAACCTAATTCATACTTAATTTCGAATTATCTATCAATGGAATTAAGGCATTTATCAGTTTAAGCGATAGAGTCTAGTTTGGGGTTTTCGTTTCCCAATACAACATTGTCTGTCAAATTGTCAAGATTTGAATAGACTTAGGGTTTGTTTTACTGAAAGAGGCAATTTGACAGTCATTCAAAATGAAAAGAAGTGGTAAAACCAATAGAGTTGAACCTTCATACATGAGTTGGGTTCAGAATTTTCCAGATAGTGCAAAACTGTTTTTAGAGGCATGGTGGTTAAGTTTTTTTGAAATAATTGAGGGATATCACTCAAAAGTCTCTTATAAATTTGCTCAATGTTTGGAAAATGATAGGGTGACTTTTGATACTTTGAATTTTAAGTTGACCAGAGAATTGTTAAGAGAAGCTATAGGGATCTTAGATGAGGGTGAGTACTGGTTTAAAAAAGTACCTTTCACCTTTGATGCACTGAAATATTTACTTCCAGATGTAGTAGCAGACTGGGGAAAGGGATTACCTATTAAGAAATTTAAACCAGAATGGATAGAGACAATTAAAATCTTGCAAAGTTATATCACTTGTGAAGGGATATTTGATTTTGTTTTTAAGTATCATTTTAGGTTTTTGCAACATCTCAGCCATGAAGCCAAAATGAATCTCCCATTCTTCTTCTTAAAAAGTTTACAAAATATGTCTAGCAGGGTGAAGGAACATCAGGATCACACTAAACAATCTGTGTTTCATCATGGGCTTATAAAACTAGTTATAAGCACTGTCTTCAAAAAAGGGAGAAAACATGGGATTATTTCCTATTTTGGTCTGGTTTTCAAACAAAGAAGGAAGAGAAATCTTAGAAGAGACAATTGAATAAAGGTCAAAATTTGGTCAAGAAGCTTAAAAAGAGAGTAATAGTCAACAATGGAAAACATAGTGAACCAGAAAAATCTATGAACCAAGAAGATGAAAACGTTGAAATTGAACAGAAAATCAATATTGAGGAAAACAAAGTTTCAAAGTCAGAAGTGAAGGAAATGGAGCCTGTAAAAGATGATTTTATTGAAGGATTGAACCAAGATGTAAAGGAAGATGTGAAATAGCAGGAACAAGTTCCTATTACAGTACTCTTTGAAGAAGAGGAAAGGTAATTGTCTGATGAAGCTAGTGTTCACACCAAACAGGATATACATACACATTCTGAAGAAGAGGCAATGTCATGAGGAAGGAAAAGGAAATTTGTCCAATTAGCTTCTATTAAACATCAAGGGAAGGTTTTAAAAAAGTTAGGAGAAATTGGAACAGCTTGGAGGCCCAAGACTAGGCCAAATAACAAACTCAGATTAAATATAAAGAAGTCGTTAAATCCTAAACTAGCTGAAAATAAGTTTATAGAAATTGAAGACTCTTCATCTCAGGGAGAGCTAGAAGACTATGAAGGTCAAAATAAAGAAGTTATGAAGGGTAAAATCCAAATAGTTTTAGAAAATAAACCAGTTTTCACTGAAACCAAGATCTCAAAAATATTCAAGGAGGTTTAAAAGAATATGATTTTAGACCAGCATCAAAATGATTTCAAGAGCTCTTATGTAGAGAAAGGAGAGGTTGCTGAGCAATCAGTCCAATGAAGTATTAAAGTCAAAGAGTATTCAGAAATCCCCGCGACCTTGACAGAACATATGGAAGAAGATGAAGAGATCTTCAGGAAGCTGAAAATCCCTTGGATGCCAGAAGGAATGCATCTAGTATCAGAAGGAAGGTGCATTGATTCTGAAAATGAAAATTTGCAGAGGAGTATCAAACAATACAAATATCAAATTGAGTACTTGCATGAGACCAATGAAGGATTAGTGACTGCAAATAGAAGACTGAGAGAATATTTGGAAGAGGTAAACAGTCATTATCAAGAATTAATTTCAGTTTCTAAAGAGGATTTAAAAAGAAAGAGACAGACATAGAACCTGTTTACAGAACTAAAACAAACTATTCAAGAGATGACACAATAGAATGAGGAGCTGGCAAAAAGAGTTGAAGATTTGGAAGCAGATCACCAGAAAGCAAGAAGGAAGACCCAAGATTTAGAAGGAATTGCTCTTTAGCAGAAGCAACAAAGGACTTGTAAAAGTACTTTAAGAAAGTAGTTATTAGTTAGTTTGAAAAATTTATTTCATTTTTGTATAATGATAGTTTTATTGAACAATTTGATAGATGACCTAAAGGTAGTTTTGTTTAGTTATGTAACTATTTTGAAGGAACAAGATAAATGTAAGTCTAAGAAAGGACCAAGGGTTCGATTTTTGTTGCAAGGGGAGGCTATCAAGCTGTGGTTTATGAAGCTAAGTGTAAAAGCTCTTATGTATTTTTGAATGACTGATTATGAAATATATGCAACTATAAGCCATATTTAGCCTATTGTCTAGTTTCATTTCTAATTTTTTTTAATCACTCAGTTGATATACTCATTTCTTGTTTAAGGTTATTATGCATGAAATGCTTGTTAACTGTGGGTCGAATTCAGTGCTATGATTATTGTGTTTGGTTTATGTTCTATATGTTATGCATCTCAGTCCTTCAAATGGTCATGATTCAGTGTTTCCTTTAGCTTTGTGGAGTTGCTTCCCTCTTGTTTACAAACTATACAACCAAAACCCTAAAATACCTATTTTACTTAATTGTATTTATTGATATTGTGTTGGATTGTTCTTTCTTAGTCTGAGAACAATTTCAGGCACTAACATCTTTGGTGCCATTGCTGTGGATGAAGCTGAAAGCCTATTTTCCCTGGGTTACTCATCATTTCACTAGTTTTGAGAGGTGAACTTAAAATAAAATTTTTTAAAAGACTACTTTTCACCAAATATTTCACAGTGGCTACTAAAGGAGTTGGAACAAGAAGTAGACCTAGTTCACCTTTACAACTGGGTGTCTTATACCCAGAATAGATTTTGAAAACAACTAGGAAAATCAAAAGGTCTCAGTCATCACCAGCCCTATGTAACCCTGATCAACTAGACATATCATCACCTTTTTTTGTTTTGAAGGGAGAAGAACAAGATTCATCTTGGTTAAAACCTACAATCCCTGTTAGTAATTTTCAAGTTTTTACTGATCCTCAATCTTTCAAGAAAGAAAAGACCTTATCTCCTATAAAAATCCCTTTATTTCACCTCAAAGTTGGCAAGACACCTTTTCAACCAAGTCCTAGTAAGGTTATTCCCCCATCTAAATCAGTCAATTTAAATATGGTAGCCCAAAATCAACCATTAGACATGATGGACTGAATGGTGGCAGCTAGGTATGCACCTCTAGTTTTTCCTTAGCCTTTGAATGCACTTCCTGGGGGTGATTACCAAAAATAATTACCTAGTTTTAATGGACAGGGTGAGGAGGATTGGGATGCATTTCTCATCTATGCTGATAATCAGAATATAGAGGCAAAGGATGTGTGGATGAGAATGTTCATTCAGAGTCTAGATGGAAAGGTTAGAAAATGGTTTAGAGAGTTACCAACAAACTCTATTACCATAATAGAGGAGCTTCAGGATCTTTTCATGAGACAATGGGGTGATACTAAGGATCACACATATTACATTACAGAGTTTGGAGCCCTTAGAAGAAAGAAAGATGAAACCATAGCTGATTTTTCAAAGAGGTTCAATAAAATGTATGGCAGAATTCCTGCAGAGATTAAACCTTCAGAAACTTCTACAAAACTCACTTATGCCAATGCTTTTGATCATGAGTTTTCCCTACTCTTGAGAGAAAGAAGGCATGTTACTTAACATGCAGGAGTCAACACTAGAAGTGGAGTCTAATATACTAGCTTCTAATAGATTAAAGGGAAACTCAGCTTAACAACTATATGACAGAAAGGGTAAGAAATAGGCAACGGTGGTTTCAACATCCCATTCTGCAGAGGGTAAGATTGATGAAATGGAAAAGCTAGTGAAAATCTTAATAGCCAAACTAAACAAATTGATATTAGAGAAAAATTCAAATAAACCTTTTCAAGAGGGAGACCAAAACCCTAATAATCCAAACCAATTCAGAAGACTGCTTGTACCTTGTTTCATTCCCAGAGAGAGAAGAAACAATGATATACAACGAGAAAGGAGGGAAACTAAGGATCAAAAGATGCCACCACCACTTCAGAATAATGTAGCTGATGAAGGAGAAATAGAAGAGGAAGAGTTCTTTGAGGATCCAGATCAAGATATGAATTATTTTAGAGAATAGTTGACTGAAGGTTTTGTGACTGAAGAAGATTTTTTAAACTCAGAATATTATGATGCGGATGTGTTTGAAACAAAAAATGGTTTGAATCTTGAATTAACTGCTGTGTCTGCTGATATATATCAGACTGATCCAAAGAAAACCCTAAATTTAAGATCAGGTCCAAAACATGTGATTCAAAATCCTAGGAAAAAGGTAATTTTGCCTCCTAAACACCAGTCTGATCTAGTATTAAAAAAAAATAGAATCAGGAAAAACAAAAGAAAATTGTTGAGGTTGAAGAAGTGAACAAAGGTATGTATAATTTTAATCTGGAAAATGAATTGTACAAAATTAATATTCCTATGACTTTTACTGAGTTGATAAAGAATCCTTCTTATAAAAATTCAGTCTTGAAAATGATTGGTTCAACAAACAGTCAAGTACCCTCTGACACAATAAATCTACAAGAGGAAAATCCTAAAATTTTCATTGGATTAGCTTTGGAAGAAAATACTGAAAATGATGCAAGTGCATCTCCTCCTTTTTATATTACTCTAACCATTCATGAAGAGATGATACATAATTTGCTTTTGGATTCAGGAGCATCTCATAATCTCATGCCAAAAGCAGTCATGGAGGCTTTAGGTTTGAGTATAACAAAACCTTATCATGAATTGTATGCTTTCGATTCTCGAGATGTCAAAAGCCTGGGAGTGATAAAGGATATGGTAGTTAGTTTAGCTCAGCTACCTATAAAGAGTGTAATTATGGATGTTGTACTAGCAGACATTACACCTAATTTTGGAATGCTCCTCTCTAGATCTTGGGCCAAGAAGGTAGGTGGAACACTCTATATGGATTTAACATATGCAACCATGCCTGTCTTTGGAGGTGAAAACAAAAGGTTTTATAGAGAGTTACAATTTGCTTATATTGTGAATGATGACAAGAATCCTACAAATCATCCCTTGTATGCAGTTGAAAAGGATTTGGGTACTTGTATGTTGCATTTTAGTGATGGTAATGATGCTGCTGGTTTATTACAGGTTGAAAATGAAAAATCAGTCACATGCACTAGGGAACAAGAGGATGAACTTTGGCAAATGTATTTTGATGGATCATCATCCAAAGAAGGTGTTGGAGCAGGATTTTTTCTGATATCTCCTGGTGGTGAAGTAGTAAGATTAATGTAGAAGTTGGAATTTACTACCACTAATAATACAATAGAGTATGAGGCTTTGTTGTTAGGTTTAAAGGCTGCAAAATATTTAGGTATTCAGCAAATCTCTGTGTATGGCAACTCCAAGTTAGTTGTTCAACAAGTAAGGAATAACTATCAAGTAAAATGAGATCTGCTGAAAGTTTACCGAAATGAAGTATGGGACATGATAGACAACTTATTTGTGGCTTTTAATATCCCTTATATTCCTAGGGACCATAACCAAACTGCTAATTATCTTTCCCTAGCAGCCACACATTTCAATATTCCTAAAACAACAAAGCTGAAGTATCCTATTGAGATTAGGTACAGACCTTCTGTGCCTGATAATGTAAAGCAATGGATATTTTTTGAAGATGATATTGAGATACAAGGTTTTTAGAGCTGACAGGTGATTTTTCCAATTCCTTAATTGATCAATAACAAGATGATGAGATTGACGATTTTGAAGGTGTTGCAGAAATTGAGATTGCAGGTCACAAAATCATTGAGCCGAAAGGCAATTTCATTCCTAAGGGTTTGGTACCTTTGGAGAGGATTTTTTCGAAGGATGATACTCCTTTAAAACCAGTTATGCTGTCTTCAGAAGAAAATATGATGGATTGCAATATTGGTACTAAGGAACATCCTAGAATGGTGAAGATCTCAAAGGCACTCACAACTAAAAACAAAGAAATAGGTACATCAAGTTATTGAAAGAGTATGTTGATGTTTTTGATTAGTCATACAAGGATTTGAAAACATATGATACTGGTATTATACAGCATGAAGTGCCTTTGAAACCAAATGTTAAACCTTTTGAGACAGAAATTAAGGAGGATAAATCCAACTTTGTTTCCTATTATAGAAAAGGAGGTGAAAAAATTATTAGATGCTAAGATTATTGTTCCCCTTCGGTATTATTCATGGGTTTCTCATTTAGTACTTGTTAGAAAAAAGAATGTTGAAATCAGATTGTGTGTTGATTTTCAAAATCTGAATAGATCTTCATTAAAGGACAATTATCCTTTGCCAAAGATTGAACAAATATTGCAAAAGGTGGTTGGTGCACAAAGAATTTCAATGGTAGATGGTTTTTTAGGGTATAATCAAATTGCAATGCACCCTGATGAAAGAGAAAAGACAGCTTTTACTATGCCTTGGGGTACTTTCATGTATGACAAAATTCCTTTTGGATTAATGAATACTGGAGCTACTTTTCAAAGGGCTATGGACATAGCTTTTGTGGGAGAGAGGGATAAGTTTGTAGTAATCTATTTAGACGATATTACAGTTTTCTCACAATCTAATGAGGAGCACCTAAAACACTTGAAACAAACTTTCCTGAAATGAAAAAAATATGGTTTATCTCTTAATCCTAAAAAGTCACATTTTGTTGTACAAGAAGGTAAGTTGTTAGGCCATTTAGTCTCAGTTGATGGCATAAGGATAGAACCAGAAAGGGTAAAAGCTATTCTGAAAATTAGCCTGCCAAGGAGTAAGAAGGATGTACAATATTTTATTGGAAAGATAAATTATCTGCGTTGGTTCATACCAAATTTTTCTAAAACCATTAAACAGATTATAGCTATGTTGAATAAGGATTAGGAAGTTAAGTGGACTGCAGAAGCTAAAAGTTCATTTGAAAATATTAAGGTAGCTTCTAAATGAAGCACCAGTACTAGTAAGTCCTGATTTTACAAAATAATTTTGACTTTTTCTTTTGCTTCAGAGGATACTTTAGCTACTATTTTATTACATAGGAAGAAGGATGGACTTGAAAAGCCAATTGCATTTTTTAGCAAGACCCTCAGAGACTCAGAGCTGAAATACAGTATTTTAGAGAAGCAAGCTTATTCTTTGGTGAAGGCATTAAATTTTTTCAGAATCCATGTTTTACATTTCAATGTAATTTCTTATGTACCTAATGCTTCCATTACGGATGTTTTGACTCAACCTAATAGTGAAGGGAAAAGAGGGAAATGGATTGAAAAAATAATGGAATATGATGTGGACATTAGACCTACAAATCTAGTAAAGGGACAAGGTTTAGCTAAATTGAAAGCTCATTCGAATTGCCAAGATTTAGGTCTACATCTCATTGCAGAACAGCCAGCACAGGAAGGAATTCAAGTAGAGCAGGAGAAATAAAATATTATGGACCACTATGCAGAATCCACATGGTATGCAGATATTGTACACTTTCTTTTGTATTTGCAATGTCCAGAACATCTAGACAAGAAAGTTGCTAGGTCATACACATTCTTTTGTATTTGCAATGTCCAGAACATCTAGACAAGAAAGCTGCTAGGTCGTTGAAGTTGAGAACTACTAAATATTGTTTGATAGAACAACAACTCTTTTGGAAAGATCCAAGAGGTATTTTGCTTAGATGTTTGGATAAATCAGAAATTGAAGAAGTAATTTCTGAATCACATGGAGGTGCTTATGGGGGACATAAGTATTGGAAGGAAACATCATATAAAATTCTAAGAGCCGGATACTATTGGCCCTCTTTATTCTCCGATGTATATCAGCAGGTAAGAGCATGTATCCCTTGTAAGAAGTTTGTTGGTAAGCAAAAGTTGTTGTCATTGCCATTAAAATCAATTGCAGTTAATGCCCCTTTTCAGCAATGGGGTTTGGACTTCATAGGAGAGATAAATCCATCCTCTTCAAGGTAGCATAAGTGGATTTTGACTGCTACATATTTCTTTACTAAATGGGTAGAAGCAATTCCTAGAAGAAATGCAACAGACAAGGTAATCATAGATTTTATTCAAGAAAATATTCTTAGTGGATTTGGATGTCCCAAGAAGTTATTAACCGATAATGCTAAATATTTTAAATCTAAGGCTATGGTGGCATTCTGTGAAAAGAATGGGATTATGTTGAAACACTCAAAACCTTATTATCCTCAGGGAAATGGGTTAGTTGAGTCATCTAGTAATAATACTTTTCAGAGTATCCGGAAGTTATTGAAGCAGAATAAATGATCATGGGATTCAATGTTAAAATATGCATTGTGGGCAGACAGAATAACAGTTAAAAAGGAAATTGGAACTTCTCCTTTCCAATTAGTCTATGGTACTGACGCAATATTTCCTGTCCAACTAGGTATTCCAGTGATGAAATTTTTTCAAGATTGTCAGGAAGAACCTAGTGATATGCAAAGAAGAATTTATGCACTAATAGATTTATAACAGAAATGATAAATAGTGGAAGAAAAGGCTCAACTGTACAGGTGAAAGATCAAAGAAAGGTTTGATAGAAAGATCAAAGAGAGCACTTTTTCAGTGGGAGATATGGTTTTGAGATGGGA